>JABASI010003424.1:0-16595 GCA_019776505.1 Tomocerus nigrus
GGTTTATGTAACAAGAACTAACAATAAAGCACTCAATCACCACCATTAAAAACTGTTAAGTAGCGACAGAAGTGGGTAGCTATTGTAACTTATCAGCGCAGCGGTCCAGGTAGAAAATGTTTTATGTAGGAAGATGTAGAATTGTTTGGGGATGCCCTTCTAAAGTGCAGGTACGGTAAGTAAGGCATATAGACCAATAGGCAAACATCAGTAATAATGGAACTGACAATATGTCGGTAAAAGGTAAAAAAGGAAAGCAGCCGTCTCTGCACCTGAATACCTTTTTAAAGAATGACAACAAACACACCAAGGGAGCCATAAACTACGGCTACACGTCTGCACTCTAGTACAGCCATGAAATAGTAAAAACATAAGCGGCTACTGTTAACGTATACCAAAGGATAAGCACATACCACCATGCTTTTAACAGAGTTTTCTTTTCGATCCATATTTCATTACAGGAAGAATAAATGGGGTCATTCCCTTAACTTTTTATTTATATAGCACGTAAGAATATATCTGAGTAATTCATACTAGATTAATGTAATATAATTTACAATAGTGTATACAGGTACAAAGAGTGCATCAAATCGACCATCAGCTACAAATTTTTAGTTTGTCATATTTTATTTCGTTTATGAATTGCACTCTGACTGCAGATATGAAATACAATACGATACGTATAAATTAATTTGATATCCAAAAGGTTTATAATGTAACAGTGAAATCTTATAATATCTGCATATGAATATGCATACAACAATCCTGGTTCACAAATCCTTTCATATCTACTTATCTATATAGTACACACTACACAGTACAGTGCAATAAACCAATGCACAATAAATTATAACACTGTACCATGATAAGAAAGTGGAACTGAATCCAATCTAGACATAATCTACTGCGTCTATATACAAATAGTATAATTTCATAGCTAACAGGGAAAGTATAAGTAAAGGTACATTGTTGTAGATTTATATTATTTATCTCTGTGTTTGTATTTATATCGTACACTGCTATTTGTGAAGCCCTAAAGTGGCAAGGTATGTCTAAGCTAAGCCAACGTATAAATCTAAGTAAATTGAAAAATAGAAGGATTTCGGTGCTTTGAAAATGGAATAGCTTATCTACTGAGAGATATGCATACACATATGATTATATTTATAAATACTGTATGTGTACATAAAATAATAGTACAGTTTGGTAAAGTACTTAGGCACAAAAGGCACAGGGCATGTAGTAGCCCGGCAGTAGTAGTATGTAGATTGTCCATTGGAAAGGCCCTCGGCACGCGACCCATCGATTCAATTCATTCTATGCATAGTGTAGTAATACACAGAAGGAGTGAAAGACAATCTGAGGGAACTGAGAGAGTGAACAAGCCGAACAAATGGTCTAACAGCCTTTCCCTTCCAATTTCAAAGGACACGTATATAATACCCGTTAGTGGCACAGAAAATCCCATTTTTTCCCGGTAGTCTCACTATTATTCCTTTCATGCGAAACTAAGGCTGTCGATCAACTTCAGGAGCAACACCACGTCAAGCATTCATATCATACACACATACGCACACAACTACCATACATAATATAGTAGAGGAAGCACACAGGACCAATTTTAGAATCCACTGCCACTTCCATACGAAGCCATGGAGGAGAGAAGACGAAATCGACTACGCACAACAGCCGCACTTCCATCTAAAAAATACATCACATTACACCATCGCCAATCGGCGGCTTTATTCTCCATTCCAAAGCACTACACGCAGGGAATTTTGATACTTGCCCTTTTTGCTTACATTTAGCCATGAAAATGGAAATATCCATCTACACAAATACATTATGTGGTTTCGTGTGACTTGTGTTAGAGTTGAATCTAAATCTACGTCTACCGGCTCTACCTACTAGCATTACTTTACATAGAAGAAAAAATTCCTGACACTGTCACAGGAATTATTGTTCCCCACGCATCATTTCCCCGAAGAACTTGACAACACATTCATCCTTCCAACGGATCACTCACTACCTTCGTGGATACATAAATAAAATCCTACATGCGTCCATATACATGTAACTAGTATTTAACTAATTCAATCCCTACTTAAAATAGAACTACTATAGGAAGTACTGCAGATATAAGATAAATCTATAGGTTGTCGTGTTGTCGATGATTAGGTACATATAGATGTTCCGTAACTGAACAAGGGAAAAGTTATAAGGAAAGAGATTTTCTAGTCTTACGTAGTAAAGTCAACTTTTGCTTTTACTTTGCCATGGCTTTCGTGTTGTCTCCTCCAAGTTGACTGAAGGCTAACTAAGGAACTCCTGGAGGAGAGGCGAGAGAAGAGTAGCGTAACAGTAACTCTCTTCAACTCGCCCATTTTTTCTAGCTAAAGAAACTTTTGAGCCTTTTCCCTAACAAATTCACCTTCTTTTTCACACCTTTTTACTTCTCTTCCATCACATCCATTAAGTTGAACTAAAGAGAAGCCCCATTGGAAATCAACAGAGAATAACTTTTGTGAGGAATACCTTTGACATCATCTTATGGAATGGAATTGAAAGTTAGCGAATCGAATCTCAACTGAACTGAATTGAACTCTTGGTCGAAATCGAACAAAATACTCTACTATACTTAGTGCATATCCACTTCCCTATCTAAATATATCTATAAACTGCTTTTCATATCACCCTAAAGTATTGTAGTGTTAACCTGGTATCCCCGTATAGATTTTTCTGTGACTCTCAGAGGATTTACACGCTCCTTTTCTCTCAACAGTTCTCCTCTCTCCCTCAAAACAAACGCTAGGCAGAATAGTTCAATAGGAGCTAGCTATATAGTAGAACCATTGAACCAGGCAGGAGTAGGAATAAGTACAAAGACATTTACTACACTCATACATATACTATTATTGATCTAGGTACTAAGTGCATAAGTATAAACGGATCCTTCTGGCACAGGAGGGCAACTCATACAGACCATCAGCTCTCTTCACTTCCCTACAGCCATCATTAATGCCAATGCACATTGCACTATACAGAAACGTATAAATGTTATTGCACTGTAATATAATATGTTCCCGATCTCATTATAACGCTGAACTGAGCTAACATTAACATTAAACTTTCGGCCAATTGCTATATATCACATTGTATATCTTCTTTGATTTGGCTTTGCTAACAATTGCATGTTGATCTCCATCTCTCCCTCTCCCAAATAAATCCATCTTCTAACTTAAGTAGTCCAAACTCATACCAGAAAAATGCATTGCTATAAATGTCTATATGCATACTTATCACATAATGCCCAAAAACCATAATAAAATTGATCCTTAGCTTCGAGTACTTATTAACTGTATCCATTTTGTGTCTATGTACATCTGTAGTGTTATTACTATAGAAAATGGCTAACAGTAAATAGTAAAACTGTGGAATATTTCATGAAGAGGAGAATCCGGGTTTGTAGTCGACGCAGATCATTCATTCACAGTCAACGTCAACTGTTCACTGTATACAACCACCCTTGTCTTGTTTTTAGCCAACAGAGCAGTTGTTTCCTTCGTTGCCCTATCCCAGATAATATACAGAAATTATAGTTGACGGCTGTGACTAAATCTATATATAAATGGTGGCTCAGCTTTATGTGCAGTATAGTGTCTACATATATTATGGGAATAATCTGTACGAAAGTATACTATTTATTATTTCAGTGGAAGGCTGAAAAGAGGAAGTAAGAACGGAAGAGAGATATAGTAAGCGGGTAACCCAGGAACAGCAAACCCATATGCCTCATCTTCCCATTCCCATTAGAAATATCAATCATTATTCCTGCCTAACCTACTCTTCCCTTCCCACTCATTCCCTGCCTCTCTCCTGTCACATTCTATTCAATTCAGTCCTTGTACATGTCATACCTATAGCACACTGTTTATATTTTCATATTGCTCATGCTTAACTGCAACAATAACCGAATATTATAGGAAATATAGTGCATGAATGCAGAGTAGCTATCTATCTAATTCACTAGGAATGATATTTTGGCCTAGAGCACATTTTCTTAATTTTACGAGGTGCTTATAACTTTGTGTCACAAATTGGCTAACTTTGAATAGGATATGAGAGGAAGCTCATTTGGAACAAATCTAATAACTTTGATACAATAACAATCTATCATCTACTACTACTATCTCCGTTTACCTTCAAGTCGCACTCGAATAATGGAACAATGAAATGAATGCAAATATTAGCAGTTGGTTATGTGAATTAATTGATAGACTGGAGTGCAAAATGTAAATACTTATTACTCCGTCGTTGCTATCACTGTTTAAATAAAATATACTAGTTAGTACTACTATGTATGATTTCCGTGAAATATGCTCTGTTTCGGTTACCTACCTTTAATTTTCGATTTGACTATATACTATCATTGCGCTTCATGTACATTATGTTAGCATAGATATAATATAGAAGTAGCGAGGGCCATTAACTTTGTTTCAATCAAGTTGTTCTTCTATATGATTATTATTAGCTATGCTACATTAGTACCTACGCATGACCATGCACGTACCTATGTACATAGATATTTTATGTTTATGATGGATGCAGAAGTAGAGTGGGTTATGGCTATAGATACGTAGTCTAACACAAGTAAGGGAATTTGCAGATAATGAATCTTTCTTTGGTTTGGTAGGTGTAGTACAGAATGTAAAATGTAGCAAATGTATTTTGCTCCCTGTAAAGGGAATAGCCATGGGCAATTGTGAAGCGTAAAATATAGAGAAGAATCGAGTCGGGATATTCTGACATGTACGTAGTAGAGTGGAGGGAAGCAGGGCAGGGGCCTTGACTATGCTCCTAGCAATATTTAATATGATAGACGAGAGGAGAGACGCAATGAATAGTTTATTATAGGGCACGCAAAGCCAAATTTGATGAGAAGCAATAGGAAGGAAGGAACCAACTGAATTCATCCATTTATTACGCTAACATTCATCATTCCGACAGATCTTGACTTCGGCTCACTCCATTCCACAAGAGTTTGCCCTTTTCTGCATGCCCTACTCACTTTCTCTGACTACCTTTATGGAATTTTATATGCGGTCAGATGAGGCAGGGCATAAAATAACTTAACCTGACTAACCTCTTTTACTTATCAATAGCATCTGAGCAATTGCAATGCATTGCAGATTAAACCTTCCTCTTCTAATCATAAGTACCACTCCAATCCAACTAGTAATCCCGACCAAAGTCGAACAGTTTCATTTTATCATCCTTTATGTAGACATTCTATATTTCTATCTAATACGCTACTAACTGATACACTATAGCAAATTTCGCGATATAATTGATATGCCAAACACATAACTACCACATTGAGGTTAAAGGCACGTGAAATATAATGATATAATATAAATCTATGAAAGAAAGTGAAAATATATAGGGTTTATATTACCTGAGTATACCTACGTGGATTATATGTATGAGTATTATCATCTAGTATTCATGAAAGCTATTCGCAATCTGACCGAGAGACTGAATAATATTTCCCATATTATGCTGATGACTCCTATTTTTCATCTATAATATATCAATTTAGATTCTAATACTATTTATAGCTTGCAATATATCTTGGAGCATTATGTTAGCAAATACGTCAAACAGTCAAGTCAACTGTGACAAGCAGAGCGTAAGGTACTTCAGATAACTAGGTGAATTTTCCTTAAATAATGTCATAGCTCTTACTACTCTTCTTCCTAGTAGATATAGATGATAAATCTTTTATGAAGCTCTATTTACTATAGTTTCCCTTAGGTAAGTAAGATACAGTACCTATAAGTACATTAATATTGGTAGAGAGACAGAATTCCTTGCCATTGGCCAATAGGTACATCACGCACTAGTATCTGGCTGACGTAACTTTCCCAGATTCTAAGCAAGTGAGTCGAATAACTAAATTTCCAGGAAGATCTATCAGAAAGCTATAGAGAGATAGGAGTCAAGTAATGCACGTCAGAGAAATTCAATTCTCTCGTTTATGTTATTTTGTGAAGAGTTGTCTCGGCCTACTTGTAATAGCAGACGTTTTTTGCTTCGCCTTGAAATGTGCATGGACTGTAAGAGGAGATCGTATCAAAATCATTTTCCATGCTCAAAGAGTAAACAAAACAATATGATGTGAGTCAAGAAGGGCCCTGGAGGGGAAAACTGTTGAGTAAGAAACTGATTACGAGTACATAGACTAAGTTTTGTCCTAGCATCATACGACTAACAAGACCAAAATTCGGGAGCAGGAGCCGCACGAAAAAACAATAATAGGGCAAGCAAAGTCGGACCAGGCCAAAAAATGAAGAAAAAGAGCTCTCTCTCTCTGTCTGAAAACCATCTGTAAAGTTGTGAAAGAATCTAAAAGATATATAGTCATTGAGATTGAACGCACTGAAACACACTATATTTTATATTATAACATTTCTGAGTTCTAATGCTACACTAGATAAGTGCTATAGTGCTATTTAACTGATTGAGTTGATGGTGAGCTGCACAGAACTTAAGCTGACTCAACACAACAACATTTTCACGTTTTTTACGAAGAAGACTGAAGACGCTTTTTGAACAGTTCGTGACTATAGGAGTCCGAAATGTACACAAAGGGATTGTGTCTGACTGGAACTGTAAAGGAGAGAGGAAGGGAGACCGCAGGATATGAATTAGGATGAAATTATTGAGTGGAGGCTGCAATCAAAAAGCCATTTCATAGAAGAATCGCATGCGACTCTCAATATCAAGGCGCCCGTAAATACCATCACACATCAGTTTTACTTTACTTTATAGATATTTCTTACTTTCAATTGTTCTCCTCCATTAGGCTACGTGAGGATACGCATTTAGAAAAATTCCATGTGCACATTCATACTTTTCCCTGTGAATGTAAAATTTATTGGAGAAGAGAGTGAAATTTGAAAGGTACTAGGTATAGGATGATGTTGAACAAGAAGTTCTTAAAGACTGGACCCGACTGAAATTACAAACAGCTCGGTAACACACACATCAGCCATCAAGCTTTATAGATCTACTTTATGAATAGAAAAATAAAAGACTGCGAGAATAATAAAAAAAGGAGAATCCAGTCTCTGGTCTTGATCTGGTTTTGCCTGCCTCCCCGATTCCTCTAATAACAACTGCTGTTATTTTCTAACATCACATTCATTATTGTTTAGTCTCGTTTTTCACTCACGTGTTGTTTGTGAATAGAGTGTGATCTAAGTAAGTACGTACGATACGTTAGTACGTGCACTGTGCATGGGGCTGCTGGCAACAACCAAACCAGCTCCTAATCTATTATTACCGGACGAGATATAGAAAACCATCTCTTCAGATTGAGAAGGTGCCAACAGACTTTTAAAAATCTCATCAACAACCCAGCAACATTATTTAACATCCCTAGTTCATTATACTCTCAAGATTATCTCCTTCCAGTAAGCAAGGCAATATTTTAACAATAAAAATGTACCTAATACGTAGTACGTGTACCTGGAGAGGAATTAAAGTCAACTCAAACTCAACTCAACTCAATTCAACAGAATACAATCGAATCTGACGAAGAAGACGACAGGACAGGAATTGAGCCTGGCAATCACAATGGAATCAGAGGACGAGCATAAACGCTAGCCACTTCTGACTCGCCACCAGCTCAACATTAAACATGTTTTGAATGCACCTCTTCGAGTCTAAAAAAGTCTTCTTTTCCTTCTCCATCTATTATTATTAGCTTTGATCGTCCTTTCGTCTAACCTTACGAAGGATTCAACTGAAATTGCTCGAAGCAAAGAGCTCTCTCAAATTGCGATGCATATCTTTTCACTTTCTTCACATTACTTTCATTACATTTATACACTGGCATTAGTTAAATAGATACAATAGCACTCGTCAATAATCCGACAGCATGATTCGTCAACTTTTCCCTTTCAATAAATAAACACAGAGTTTGTAAAAGGGGAATGTGCTGAAGAATTTTCGTATTCTACTTTTGATCCTACTAACACACCTTTCTTCTGATGATGATGATAAGGAAAATCAATAATGTAATGGAGCATTTGTAAATAATGCATTATCTCATCTTCTAGTAGTACAGTGTATCTGATGTAAATTGCATGTTTCTTTATCAATCAACTTCCCATTGTAAACAAGTGTACTAAGTATAATAATTTAATATTGTTATCTCTGTTTACAGAGAAAGTTTCTAAATTACAAAGAGCTTTTTTTGAAGAAAGATTCTTTCAGATGTAATCCATCATATTTACTATTAAGTTAATAAATAATGCCAGCAACTAAGGATACTTTTACTACACTACTAGTACAAAGTTTGAGATTAAAAAATTCAAAGTCAAGATTCTTGTATAGCAGAGAGAGATGGGTTGAAGATCATAGACTATAATAATAGTTGAAAGAGAAGCTAGGTAATAAAATTCAGTAGTTTGTAGTTAGTAGAAGGTAATGTTTTAGTTTTGGGCTGTGTTTTTGTCCGACGTAGTTCTCCATCGTACTTAGTACACTTAGTAGGTAGGAGTGGAGATGAGTCCTGGAGGACAGATTTAAAGTTTCCCAAGACTGAACTAAAATACTGTCTTGTCTTGTCATCATAGCTCACGTTTATTACATAAAACGAAGAGAAAAATGCACAAGTATTTGCTAGAGGACTTTTGAGACAAGAAGAAGATTTTCTTCGGCACTTTTCTCGTAACTAACTTAACTGTTAAGTTAAAAGAGAAAAGTGGGAGAGGTTGTTGGCGGGCTATATGACTGCGTTATGGCTTCTTACATCACATTACATTAGATAAACTTTTGGACACGGACCACTACTTTATACTTTACTTTCTATCACAAAACAGAGCTTGGCTACAGACAACTAATACTTACTTGTTCTTACTTAACGTACTTTACGAACGTTACATAACTTAGGTACATACACATAAGATACGATACTACTACATAGTACTACTACGATGCGCGATGTACTTGACTTACTAACACTAACTCACCATTACTAAACTGACTCAACTAAACTACTGTACACAACTTTTCCTTGCGGACATAGAAAAAGAAAAGAAAAAAAAAGTTTTTTACACACCAAGTACTATGTGTGTATCATTGTACTGCTATAAACTACTATTACATTGCAATTGCAATACATACATACAATCAGCCTATCTATACTATTTTAGATAGAGCGTTGTAATGTTATGTAAGAACCTAGCTCACTTTTCCCAAACTAACCAGTATACTCGTATACTACGCTTATATAGTTGTAAACTTGTCTTGAGAACTTACTTTAGAGTGTAAGTACTACAATAGATTCAGTTCCTGAGCTACTATAATATCTACGTATCTACTACTTTTACTGATATACGAAAGTTTTTTCGTCTCGCTTCACTAACTCTGCGTAAAAGAGTTATTTTTTCGAATCTGAAGCTATTTCCACTCTCTCAGTAGAACATACTGCTTCCAGCGATAAATTATAATGTAGTTGAAGGAAGCGACGGAAAATTCACCACTCCGTATGTCTTTAGCACTAACTTAGCCAACTTTAGTTTACTCTATGCTTTTCGACCACGATAAACTGACATTCCCCACCACAAATAAAAAATCATGAAAATTCCATTCCCGTCATTTACAGTGTCTATTATATGTTATCGCTTTCTCTGTCTATTATATTTCTCTTTTAAAATATGAAAATCACCTCCTCTACCATTATGGTTAAGAAAAAAATGAGAATTATGAATATTGAAAAAGAATGCTGATCATTGAATAGCGATCGTCATTGTTGGTTTAATCCGTAGATTGCTTTCCATTGTGTTTCTTCTTAAGGTACCTAGGCTTCAAACTCAAAATTTTTCTCTGGGTTATCTGTAGTTATGTGTTCCATCATTATTACTTTACATAATAACGTATAAATATTACCAGTGTAATAAATAAGGAAAGGTGTTTCATACAAAGGGTTTTATTAATTTCGACAAGGATATGGATGTAGCTGGAGAATGGAGTGGACAGGACATAGACAGTGCTGGAGAGGAAGGGGTGAATCCTATTGTTGTCTCATCGTAACATTACCCGTTTGTGAAATGTAATGTGACGGTTGAAAGGGCCCAAGGCCACAAAGAGCTCTATTCCCACCGTTCATGTTGACCTCAGGCAGCAGGTGGCTTCGCTGGCCCATCGAATCACTTCTCTTTCTTCAACATACTTTGTATGTACGGCCATAACTATATAGCTATACGCACAAAGTGCATGGATATCTATTATTTACAACAGACTGAGTACACCACTCAAAATCAGGTAAGTTTAACTTGCACTATTACATAAGTAGGTACTCTTCGTAGCAGACACAATAATGTTCTCTCTACTTTCTTAAGGAACACATCTTTGAGCTATACTTTAGCAATCAAACAGAAAACATTCGATAGAAATGAAATAGTACGTTAGCCTTTGGTTAGCTAAACTCAGCTATCTATCTCTATCCATTTCCATTATAAGTTCCTACTCTTCTCGAGATACGCTCCTGACTTCAGTTGAAACACAATGGAAAAGTTCAAGTTTATATCTATAAGTTTGCTGTCTATATCGCTAGAATGGACACTTATTAGGACAATGATAGCCAGCATACCTGTAACAGATGAACAGCAGGCTCTGCCACATCGTTCTGGCATAGCATACCACAACAACCACGCCAGACCATGCCACGCTAGTCAACGACAGGAGGACACATAAAAAACTTTTCACTGAACCTACACTCAACTTACAAGGGCCTAACTCAGAACAATCAATTCAATTCCTCTAAAAGTCTACATTCAGCATCAACAGCAATCCTCTAAATCATCTCCTTTTTTCTTCCCACTAAGACCCTACTTTTTTTCTCCTTTTTCCACGGGGCTCCTCATACTTACAATTAGGAATATACTAGACACACATAAATATTATACCTGGACCGTTTAAATTCTCGTTAAATCGGCACAATCCCGTCACACTTCCATGCGTGACAATATTAGCCTTATCTTTTCCTCCCGCAAAAAATGATACTAACAACGTTCCTACCATTTGGAACAGTATTCGAACATCATCGCTTAATTCTGTGACCGTGGCCCACATGGCTATAGAATTAAATGAACGTTCTCAAAAGTCGATTGCAATTGCGATAATTTATTAGCAGACTGTAAAAATCAATTAGACAGACGATGAAGCCATTAAATAAGCAAATACATTTTTCTCATTATCATTTATTATAACTAGATATGAGAGGCAACTGCTTGTATATGGATATAGCTTGTTGCATTTGTCAAAATTTTTACAAGCGCATCTTTTTATACTCTTTCTTTCGTTTGACTTATCTTAAATCTTCGGTTTACCAGTAACACAAACTAGACAATATTAGACCACAAAAAGGAAGAGACTGACTTGGTTTAGCTATAAATCGCTTTAGTAGCATTATTGCTATTTTATACCTATCTTATGTGTATATCTATCTATTTCACTGTGCCAAGTCATTGCTATACATACCCACATAATACATTTGTGCTTTTATTGTATGAGTTTATGTTATTAGGGTTAGTAAGAAGTAAGACGAAGAAAATGGTGAGCCTGGTCTGAACAATATGTCTTCCTTCCTCTCACCACTGTCCATCCATCCGTCAGAATCCGAGTTTTTTACTTTTTACTCACATCACTTCACATTGCAATGTAAAAATGTGCTACGCTGAACGCATAGCAAACATGGGCAAGAGAAGGAAAGGACTTTCGTTTTAATATATGCAACACACCAAGAGGCAAGACTGCGTAATTCAACTTGGGTTGTAGTTGTAGTTGTAGCGTATGTTAGTGAGGAAGAAAAAAGAAGACGAGTCCAAGTCGAAGCCAAAATCCAAATACGATATTGTGAATGTTGAACTGGAGTTGAAGTAAGTTGACTGGACTAGGACTGGACTCACATTCATACGTTGCTTGGTTGTTTCTTACTTAACAGTTTTCTATATTCTACTCAGGGAACACAAACAAAAAACGACAACTGCCTTCTGCATTTGTACATGTGTCAGCCTCCACACACACAGATAGCACAGACCAACGAAACTTTTCTATTGATATGTGCATGTAAGTTAGTATGATGCAGCATAACGTACTGCAGGAATAGACACCGGACAACACGGTGTAAATAATACTTGTACCTTGTCTTCCACCCATATTACTATGTATTTAGTGTGTAGGACAAAAGCATGGAGCGTATCCGACTAACTAATGCAATAGATACATTTACCTACGTATTTTTATTCTTACAAACTGCTCCATAATATTAGAACTTCAAAGCAATACCTTTAATAGCAGCTGTAGAGTATACAGACATTTATATTCTATTACAGATCCAAAGTCAATGTCTATGTCTAACTGAAGAAACAATAGAACAGAAAAGAAAACAATATGAAAATACACTTCTATTAAGCAATAATGACGGTCCTTTAAAGACAAAAAGTATAGAGAGCTTTTCCTACACGAGAAAATACTTACAATAGCACTTCGTTCTTCGCATAAGTAAAATTACTTTCAGCTTTCAATTTCAGCCTACTGACTAATAACTTGTTACTTTTTTATTTTCAAGAGAATACGAGACCGTGATTTGCATCACATTATTATATTATATACACGTACCTACACATTATAATGGACAAACTATCGCATTTGGCATGTAGACACTTATGTACCATGTACCACGCAATCCCTTACATACATACAACACACTGTCTTATAATCATACACACAAGTTTATTGTTTGTAGGCATGTAAGCTAACTAGTTTTAGTTTGTTATACTAAATATATATTGCATAAGGGTACTCTGTTGTGTTACAACGAGGACTTTTCTTATTCCCTATATCACCTGCAACATTTTGAATGTAATAAGTATCCGATAGAGCACTGCATAAACGTACATATATACTTAGTACCTTGTAAGTCTTTTACATGAAGTCTCATTAGTCCTTAGCACGCTAACTTATTGTTAGAATTACTTCAGTTCATTTTCAATTCTCTACAATCTGTCTGCATACAGTAACAATTCGTACATAAATTACTAGGTAGTGACTCTGCCTTCGAATACACAAGTAACATGATCTTTAGTCACTCCACTCACCACTCATACTTAGAAACAATGAAGCAGTGTGTACCTTTTCAGTAATGATGGATACACCGAAAAAATTCTCCAGTAGAGTACCTCAGGGAATATGATAATATTAAATATTTATAATACACCTACAGCAATCAGTAAATAATACGCTCAACTATCCAACAACGACTAAAATAACCTAACTTAGCCCATTTATATAATACAATCCATGAATTGTGAACAGAAAACCTACTACTAGTCCTACGTACAAAAAACTGAAGAAGGAAAATATAATTAAAGGAGAATTAACTTGACAATGTGGAATTGCATTAAATCCATTTTGAGCACATTAAACAGTGAAGTGTGTGCAAGCCAAGAGCACATAACTTTCTAAAGCCTTCAGAAGATGAAAACCAACAAAACCCATTTCAATTTCAATTGAAGCGAGTGAAAATCCAATTCCGTCATAATGATAACCAACATAACATATCATAGCTCATGCACTTCATGTCATGTCAAGACTAACACGAAATTCTAGTCAAGTCAAGTCTAAGCAAAGGAAACATCTTCAGCATCAGATATTTCATTTTAGAGTGTCTGTTCTGTTCTGTCAGTTGCCATTGGCTTGGCACTTGTCTTCTTCTCTACTTGAGCATTAGCTCGAGAAGAGTCTTAAGCATGCAATCATTTTCCATAAAAATTGTGATATAAGATACGAACACACAACAGAACAGGCAAGACAATGTTATGTGCCTAGGTGTACATAACTTGGATGTGTGTCCCACATGTATCAAATATCCAGCATAGCCTACATACTAACGATTACGTCTTTAACGATAGTTCTTTGTATAAATTGTTCAAATAGCAAGAACCAAGACGTTGTTGAGCTGCTTATACTATAGGGAAATGTATATAACCAATCAATATAATTGTGAGATGTAATGTACTAAGAGTGCAAGCTATGATGATAAGTATAGTATAGCACAGGAAAGGTCTAAAGTGAGTCTTGTTTAACATTGCTCCTTCAATTTAACTTTACCTTTGATAGTAGGCCTGTACTTTTATGCAAAAGAGGGGAAAGACTGAAACTCAAAGAGCTCGTCAGTTGAAGTGTCTATGCGAGCTAATGATACTCATCCAGACATTCATCACTTTGTAAAATTACATAAAGGATGTAGGCTGTAGTAGTGTTGGATGTATGGAGTAGTGGAGCTGGAGGAGAGTGAGTGTGTTCTGTGTACGTAAACTGTCCCTCGTCTACTCTATGCTAAGTAGAATATCTGTAGAGACTGTAGAGTGCACTGCATTATAATAAGTAATATTCTGATGATGTATTCATGAAAGTGAAAAGTTGTAGCTTGACGAGTACCTCTCGTCTTCTGACTTGACTTGACTCCAATCCCTCTCCCTTCTTTTCAACTTTTATAGTTAAGTTAAAAGAAAAACTTGAAACAGCTAAATTAAACGCTGAATACTTTTAACAGTGTACTTTCCTCGTGATTGCTAAATGTAAAGGTGAAGCTAAGGCTAAAAGGAAAGATCTTAAATTAAAACTACCTGACATAGCCTAGTAATATTACAAAGGAACTCTTTTTCGCAAATTACGCAAACAACTACTGTACTGAATTGTATTCTCACTTCACTTCTTTCTATCTCTTCTTACGAACTTTTACGTCTCCTGCCTGGCAACTTTTATTCTACTTATTCAGTCAAACTAATAAAAAGACGAGTTTCTTCAGAAAGAATCTCATGATTAGGTACCTCATTCAATGGCCAAATGGCGTTTATTACCAGAGACTTGTGATTGGAAGTCGAAACTTCTGGCAAACGCAGTGATATGGCTTAAGTATATTACATCTTTAAACTATGATGTATATAATATTATGATCGTGTAATTGGGTATTATGATGTCAGATCCTCTTTCTGATTGCATTTAATTAGTTGGGTCCTAACAGAAGTTAAACAACGACATCCTCTGTGGCCACAGACTATGTAAGCATTTGATTTTTTGCCGTAATATTTTAGTAGATTTGCCTACTTAGATTATGCGTACACGACTTTAGTTCACTTCGTAAAAGAAATTAGAATTTTCCTAGCAAATATGTTAAGGAGACTCTCTGAAACAGATGTATAGAGTGCTGGCTACGATGATTCAGATAGTATCTCCAATTGGATCCACCTGTCGCTGAAACGAAATGGAATTGAGGCTCATGTATCTCTAAATCTACGGTGGATACCTACATGAAATGCAAAATTCAACGACGAAATCTACTTATGTGTTTGTGCATTTCCCATGGCTCTTTGTTAAAGATGTGTAGAGTTGATTTAGGCATCTTGAATCTGACTTGGCTTAAATGCAATAAGATTCCGGTTCCAAGTCATGCCGCTCTAAGAATAGTATTCTCTTTACTCCGCAAGACAATAGATTACAATGATCTACACTATAATAAATGAAAGCTTACATAATATAGAGATAGCGAAGTCACTGTAGAGTAAAATTCAGATATCTGTTTACTTTCTGTCTACCTTAATTTTCGTCCTGGATCCTTCCATCCGTGCAAACTATTGACAAAGAAGATACTAGAGCATAGCTACCTTGGCATTTCGAAAACAATACTATGCTACCTGAGTTAACTTCAATTTATCTTTATATCCTCTCTCTCTCATTCTCTCTCTATTCTTCAGAAAATCTTCCAACGACTCCTTTTTGAAGGATAGTATACTAATGCTACCCAAATGTGAATAATGTGTATTAGTACTTGCCTTCTCAGAACACTATAAAATAATGTACATAATATTAGCCAGTGTACAAATTGTAAGTAATGTTCCTTGGATTTCATTTCTGTTGTGCTGTAATAGCAGGAACTACTACTTTAATGTATCTATCATTCAACACTACTATTGTAATGTACATATAATATAAGAAAAAAATTGTGGATTTTATTTTGTATTAGAGATATTCGTTTCATTGTTCCTTCTTCTCTATACACCAGGTAAACTAATATGTACCTGGTAAATACAAGTAGGCAATATGTGTTTTTTCGGCTCCAAATGCATTTACCTATACCAAAATGGAACTAAAGAAAGCAAATGAGTCAGCATTTCAGAAAAAACATTTGAACCGAACACAATTTGTTCAACAACCAGAGCAATCTGTTACTCATTCTTCGTTGGCTCTTTTCACCACAACTCTGAAATGATTCAGAAATTCTAGCTAGCAACTCTTCACGATATATTCTCCCTGAGTAAAATCTTTTGATTATCTCTTGTTTACTTACATACCTATACATACATATTCCTGTACAAAATAATGTGTATGCATTATTAAAACCTACGAGATTTTTCTCCGTTACATGTCATTTCACAGCAATACCGAGGTTTAGCTACAAGCAAATATGGATATTTGCCTGTAGATTTGATTGTAGAAACTGGCTATGACTTGGCCTTGGTTAC
>JABASI010003425.1:0-16590 GCA_019776505.1 Tomocerus nigrus
CGCTTCAGGGAAAATTTAGCCGATCGAAATGTCAGCATAATATTGTGCACGGAATAGCCACCGTGAAATTTTTGAAGTGAGTACTAGCCTTTAAGCGTTAGAAACGTATTTAAGCATTTCAGGAAATATTTCTATACACACATACAATTATAGATGTTCTAGGACAAAAGTTGTTCTAAAGTGTAATATTTAAATTAAGACTTACCTCTGGTAAAAGTAATACGTTGTCCACACTAACATTCGGAGATCTTTTGGAATAATAAACAGCTTCCTTGGCTGCCATTCCGCGTAGACTAGAAGGTAGTAAAACTGCTTTAATTAGGGTGGATGAAGGTAGAATTCGCGAAAAGGGCCAAGACTTTTGATTCGTCTTGGAGAGTAGAATTTGGAAACGGAGTAGAGAAGAATAAAAGTTGTACTTTGTACTGATGTCTTTAAGAATTACATTATTCAAGCTCCATTCTTGTGTTACGAGAGAGTATATCTCCTACATCAACATTAAAGATCAATTACTATATAAAACTTTTATTAATTTCTGCAAGGACAGCCTTGGAAATTAAATTGTACCACTGCGGACTGTCAATTTTAGTTTCTAAAGTTAGAAACGGGCAGTATAGAATGAAATGGCTCAAGTCACATTTGAAATTAGATTCAATCTCAGTTACAGATAAAATGGCGAAAGCTATTTGATGATCTTATACTTGGAAAAGTATGAATAATTAATAGAAATTCCTAAGAATTGCAATGTAAGATAAACTGAAAAAGAAGTAGACCAATGAAGAAAGTTATAGAAATCTTTATTGAATTTATTGAAATTATTTGTGGAAATTTTTTAAAACATTGAAGCGTAATCAGTGTAAGTAGAAAGATTTTAAAATGGACAACTCTAAACAGAAGTGGTGAGTTAAAGAGATAAAAGCGGAGGAAAGTCTCTAGGAAAAGTCCGAAAATGCCAGGGTTGTCGAGTCTTTCAAGATTCTACTCTGTGTATATAGGATCTTCATACTCAATTGAATAAAATCGGATATGTACATAGATAGTGAAAAATGTAATGTTATTTGATGTGCATATTTCATACTTGTCGTGCTTGATGGCTGGAACAGATAGCTGATTAGGAGAGTGACATGGCCAAACTACGGCAACGTGACGTCCTTCTTCTTCACTCAATTCCGAATCCTGTCGATCCGATTTTGGACGAACCAGGTGGAAGATGAATTTATGATTGGTTATTCAGAATAATATTCACGTTGATCAGTAGAGAACTTTTATGCATCTTCACGTAAAGGTCACCCTACAGAAAGATGAAATAAACTGAATCCCTGTCCGTGCGTAGAAAAATTAGATTTATTTTGTGGTTAAACTATTTCAGATTATCAGGTGATTCTCCATTCTCCTACACTACATATGCAGAGGGATACTAAAAAGTCTGCTTCGGCTTCATCTAAACCAAAAGTAAGGAGAGCACGTACACTGTACACCACCACCACTAGGTTTCTGTGCTACAAAAGTCCATACTAATATGTTATCCAAGTTATCCTCCTACCTCTACTACTGACTACTATATACAAGTATAATACTTGGAAAGTGTTCAGTCAAAGTTTGCAATCCATGTAGTCAATCCAAAACAAGTAATAACACTATGAAAGATATACCTTTCTGACTTTCTATGTTGTATTTTCAATTGTATACGATGATATTATAAGTATACTATAAAATATCTTACATACAAATACGACTATGCTCTGAAACAATACTTCAACTATACATATAATGTTATGTCCTTAAAAAATTAACTTCATGTGCACTACAAGGATGAAAATATTGATTTCACAAATTTTTACTTCAATTTTTTAAATGATCTTGGCACGACAGAGCTAAATAAAGTATGGTTGCTTCTAAGGCAGACTGCATGGAAATAATTATTGCATTATTTTCATCCAGGCTCAATTTACATTTAGTAAAGTAATTGCAATGCAATAAAATTTATTTTACTGCAATTCACCATTGTTCTGACAATTACACTTTTGCATTCTTTACATAGTTCATGATTATAAATTATAATATTTTAATGTTATATGATTCATAAGCAAATGATACGTTATTATGCGACATAAAATATTAAACTACCTATATATACAGTTTACTCCTTATTCCACCATATAATATTAATTATTAATTATCCGTAAAAATGTTAAATTTTAACTCAAATTTTTGATAATTATTTCATTTTCCGTTTTTCTTGTAGTTATTTAGTTGCGTATTTGCGTCTTGCGTCTTGCGTAACATTTCTATATCAAGTTACCCCTTCATCAAATCTACGACGGAGTTAGACGAAACGGGATTTATGTGAAAAGTGTAAGGAGGCTAAATGACGCTACAGTTCCAGAATTTACGAATTGTTTTGGCTCGTTTCTGTATTTCATCAGCTACCAAGTTCTCCGATCTTGCTGCGCCGCCACCTTCATCTTTTCAGTAGTCTTATGCAATTTTCTGTAGTGAATTCGGCATGTGAGAGTGAGAACGCATTTTGGATCATTAGGCGCATTTGATTTAGCATTGGATCTCTAACTTCTTGTCGGTGTGTCCCTGAAAACTCTTTCGCTCACGTTCTTCATTCCGGCAGCATCGTTCTCTCGTTGCTTTTCTGATTGTGGAGGTGGCAACCGAAAATTTGTTTTCGAAATCATTTAGATCCGAAGTTAATCATTTACAAAATGCGTAAGGGAATTACTGGCGTTTCAAAGGTCCTCCTGGATCATCCAGGACTTACCAAGGGACGAAGTGCTCACTTGTGGGCAGCAAATAATCAAATTCAGGTTTTTGAAAATTTTATTTACATTATCTGTCTTCATATTTTCATTTTGTGATCTGCCTTGCACAAATGGCATCGCAAAGGCCAAAGGGCCTCGATTTCTTGTAATGTCTGATGAGTCAGACATTTTTTTGATATTCAAATGTTCTTTTGTTTGCAGACAAATAGACTTTTAAATAATGGATTGAAAAATAAACAAGAAATTACCACAATTCGTCAAAAGTAAGTTATTTGCCTTTCCAGTGATATGTTTAATGTACATGTTAATGCGTCCGTTTAGATTTTTACTGCTTAAATACAGATTACAAATTACGATTCGAGAGAAATTATTATATACTACTTCCTTTACATTGTACTAAATTTTAAATTGAATTTTTATGATATTAGGTCCGATCAAGTCAGAGGTGCTGTTATTGGCATCGATTTAGGAACGACGAACTCATGTGTTGCTGTTATGGAAGGAAAGGCCCCTAAAGTTATTGAAAATGCTGAAGGATCCAGAACGACACCTTCTGTTGTTGCCTTTTCTAAAGGTAATTGGATTGAATGGGATTTATTTTTAAGCATGATTAAATGGTGATCCCTTTGCAGGTTTTTTTTATAAAGAAAATAACAATAAATTCTAACTTAAACCACACCCTTGACTCTTAAGTACTAACAACTGGCAACTAAGTCGAAGCCAACATAGGGAGGGGGATCACCAAATCAGCGATATTAGATCTAGATCACATATTATAATAGTGTCCTAGGAGTATAGGGTAAATACGATACGCAGAACAAGTAAAGAAAGGCCATCGTATAGTAATGTACCTAATAATTGTAAATTATTTTTAATAAACTCCCACTTTTTTGGTCGAGTATGAAATAGAAAATGGACTATTACTAATTTTTATTGTAAAATGGGATCTAATAGGCAGACACTCAGTGCGGATTATTTTAGCTCCGCTAATTTAATTATTATTATTATTATTCCATATTTTCAGATGGGGAAAGACTTTGCGGTATGCCCGCTAAGCGACAAGCCGTCACTAATGCATCTAATACTTTCTACGCCACTAAGCGTCTTATTGGAAGAAGGTTTGATGATGCTGAAGTTAGAAAAGAGATGTAAGAGACAGTTTTTTGTATATGAAATGCGTATTTTATTTTTTTATAAAGAATCAAGTACATTAGTATATTTTAAAATACCTATTAAAATAATAAAATAATGTTTTAATTATTTCTCGTTAGGAAAACTTTGTCTTATAAAATTGTCAAAGCTTCAAATGGGGATGCTTGGGTACAAGCTGGAGATGGTAAACTATATTCTCCAAGTCAAATTGGAGCTTTCGTGTTGGTTAAAATGAAGGAAACAGCAGAAGCGTATTTAGGAACACCGGCAAAGAACGCTGTCGTTACTGTACCAGCCTATTTCAACGATTCTCAAAGACAGGTAAGAAAATATCAAATAATGAATTTCAAAGTAATTGTGATAAAATCTTAATACGTACATGATTAACTCAACAGGCTACTAAAGATGCTGGCCAGATTTCCGGTTTAAATGTATTACGAGTTATTAACGAACCCACAGCTGCTGCCCTGGCCTATGGAATGGATAAATCTGAAGATAAAATGTAAGATTTTCCGTACATTGTTTGTTAATTTGTTTTCATTTATTAAAGAAAAGGCCTACATTATAACTGTAATTGTTTTTGAAAAATTAGTATTGCTGTGTACGATCTGGGAGGTGGTACTTTTGATATCTCCATTTTGGAAATCCAAAAGGGCGTTTTTGAAGTAAAATCTACCAATGGTGACACTTTCCTTGGTGGTGAGGATTTTGACAATCTGTTAGTAAATCACCTAGCGGATGAATTCAAACGAGAGGTACGTCGCATTGAGTGTTAAAAATTTCAAATAAAAAGTAAAACTGGAAACAAAAATGAATGTTTTGTCCCTTATCGGCTTGAATAATCAGGGTGTATTTTATATTACATTCTTAGCAAGCCGTTGATTTAAGGAAGGATCCGATGGCAATGCAGAGGTTAAAAGAAGCTGCTGAGAAAGCTAAAATTGAATTGTCTTCGTCCCTACAAACAGATATTAATTTGCCATACGTAACGATGGACGCTTCAGGCCCAAAACATATGAACTTGAAGGTTAATAAATTAATATTTTATTTGATAGATACCTATGTTTGACATTTGATGCAAAATAAATAGATCTAAATTGTGAAATACTCAAAATACTTAGATGTCAAGAGCCAAACTTGAGGGTTTGGTTGAAAATTTAATCAAGAGAACCATTGGACCTTGTCAGAAAGCTCTTCAGGACGCCGAAATCAAGAAACAAGAAATCGGTGAAGTTATTCTTGTTGGAGGAATGACAAGAATGCCAAAGGTTCAGGCTACCGTACAAGAAGTCTTCAGTAAAGCCCCATCTAAATCTGTTAATCCAGACGAAGCTGTAGCTGTTGGAGCTGCCATTCAAGGGGGTGTTTTGGCTGGAAATGTAACAGATGTGCTACTTTTAGACGTAACTCCACTCTCTTTGGGAATTGAAACTTTAGGAGGAGTGTTTACAAAACTAATTGGAAGAAATACGACGATTCCGACAAAGAAAAGCCAGGTTTGTGCTAATCAGATATTTACAAAATGAAATATAATCTTGTTGTGATTTTAGAAAATGGTTATTAAGAAATTATTGTTTGCTATATGGTCAATAGCCTCTAATGAATGACAATAATTGCTAGCTTGTTTATTAGTTTAAAAATTTGTCATTTTAAAACTTTTAGGTATTCTCTACTGCAGCTGATGGTCAAACACAAGTGGAAATTAAAGTTCACCAGGGTGAGCGAGAAATGGCTGCGGATAATAAAATGTTAGGACAATTTTCATTGATTGGTATCCCTCCGGCCCCTCGGGGAGTGCCACAAGTTGAAGTGACTTTTGACATTGATGCTAACGGTATAGTTCATGTTAGTGCTCGTGATAAAGGAACTGGAAAAGAACAACAAAGTGAGTTGGAATTGAAACTGAATTCATAAAATACATGCCCCTCCCCCTAAATACACTAGGAGTCTAAATTGCAAAATTTTCTTGCACTTTATTTGCAGTTGTTATTCAGTCATCCGGCGGATTGAGCAAAGACGAAATCGAGAACATGGTTAAAAATGCAGAACAATATGCAACTCAAGACAAGGCCAAGAAGGAAGCAGTTGAAGCTGCCAATCAAGCTGAAGGAGTTGTTCACGATGTTGAAACGAAGATTCAAGAATATGAAAATCAATTACCCCCTGAGGAAGTTACCAAAATTAAGGATTTGATTGGAAAGACACGAGAGGCTTTGGCCAAAAAAGATGAGCTGTCTGCTGAAGAGATTCGAAAGGCAACAAATGATTTACAACAGGCATCTCTTAAAGTCTTCGAACTGGCATACAAAAAGGTATTACGAAATTATTATTAGATTTTATATTTATTCTTTAATATTGTGTTGTACAATTATAATTGACATTTAATTGTCTTGAAAAGATGGCATCAGAAAGAGAAGGAGGATCAGGAGGAAGTGGAAGCGGCAGTGGAGGTGATTCTGGATCAAGTGACTCGTCGTCTTCGTCATCATCGTCTAGTGAAGAACCACAACAAGAAAAGAAAGAAACAAAGAGCGGTTAGGTATTTGTGGACGATAAGCTTTTATGTTATATGTAGGTCTATTCTTATTTGCTATTGACAGCAACCTTTACTTTTTCCGTCGAAACGTATTAAAATCAGATGAAGCTCGTGAGAATACGTTGAAATAATAACTATGAACATAATTATTGTTAGACAGACATAATTTTAGTCAAACTGAATAACAAAAAATACTTAGTAGCAAAATTAATTGTAGTTTATAGACTGCAAGTTTATAATGTTTAGATAGATGGTTTAAATATTTTTGTTCATTTCTTATTGTTCTGATACATATTGGAGTTGAATTTTCAGAAAATAAAATAAATAGAAAAATATTTCAAAACTTAAAATCTAATGTCATTTTAAATACTTATTCACATCATGTACCCATGCCACATAATATATAAGCGTCTATTGTAATTGTAAATACTTGCATTTTTCTTGGGAGTTCTCAAACGATTCCATTTGCTGTTGTGTTGTAAGTTTTAATGTGTATCAATGTGCTCAGAAAGTTTAATCTGTATCTGTGTATAGGTAATTGGTAACTGTTTTTCATTCCTATCTCGGATTCTGTTTAATTATTCCATTTAAAAAGCCACGGTATAACTCATTAGGAAAGATTAATCATGCCGCACCACGACAAATGTATAGCAGTTCTCAATACATCAATTCCTGTTATTATAATGGATAGCTACATAACATGTGCATCTCTGTATTTTTACGATGTGCTAATGACTAAGGGGTCAAAGAATACAATTATCTTTGATATTTAGCAATTGTGATGAGAAGACTAAACATATAGCTTGATTATCATAATAGTCTCAAACAAAATTAATTTTTAACATGTAGTTTGTGTCGATAGTCGATACGTCTGTTCTTTAATATTATACGATATGACATTCTTTTATACGAATTTGAGACAATGGAAGATGTTTCATCATAATAATATGAACTCTATGAACGATAAATCTTCTCAGGTGTAACGTTTTGAGCACGAAGAGCTTTATTGGATGTTGCCACTTGATTATTCATTACTTATTCTTCAGTTGTCGTCTTCGTATCGGCTTGATTTTCTTCACGTTGCGTTCGTAGATTCTGTCTCACAGCTTCCTTAGTTTATTATCCACAGTTTAACTGTTATTTTTGGCTAAACAATAATTAAGCTTTGAAAGAATTACCAGGATTTGTCTTTACCACAACTTGTGAATTAGTACGTAAGTTTAGTTTTGAGTTTTTGAGACAGTAATGACAGTGGGTTGTAAAAAAATCTCACTAGTGTAGTACGAAAGTAGTTAGGAAAATCCAAAGTAATAATCATGAAAACCTGCATTTTATTACCTTTATATAAAATTAATTGAAAATCAAATTATGGGAATCTCTGAAAATCGATCTGTGACTGCCTACTACCGATATCAGTCGATTACTGACCTTGGAGGTAAGTTTTCTTTTTGAAAAGTTAACACATACCTACCTATTACCTAACTTCAAACTTATCCACATCATTCAGTTGGGTTTTGTTTATAATGAAAGTACAATTTGTAGATATCTCAGTTTAGAGATCAGAGATCAAGAAAGTAGACCGTAGATTTATATGGTTTAAACACATTTTCCATGAAACCGTCATTAACCTTAAATCCATGCCATACTTAGAAGAACAAGTAACATCGTTTATACTGCCTGAGATGAGACTGATGTTACTGAATACTCACAAGTGACAACTGAATGTATAGGTAGTATATGTTATGATTTATGATTCATATTCAGGAGACGGATTTAACGATAAGTAAAAGTAACCTAATACTATGGTCTTTGAACTGAATACAAGTTGAGACCTACTCGACAATAATATGAACAAATAATTCTTTTATGGTATAAATCGTAGTCTATTCTATTCTACATTTCTGCCTTATTTTTTGAAGCAAATTGAATGGATGAGGTTGTTTTTGTACTATTGCTGCAATTATAACTCAGAGACAAATTTCAAAATGACACTTGGTACACTAGACCAGCCATTTCAGTAGCTTTACCCAAGAAGCAATTTATTTTCCTTAATTTTCTTTCATTGAATTATTTTAATATTTGTGGTCTATGCAAATCATTTCCTTTCAAAATAAATGCATGTTGACAGATAATTTTATTGTTTTAAGTTGGATTTCCAAAGAAAATAATATTAAATATGATAATGTAGGATATTAGTAATCGATATAATATAGAGTGAAGATGGGCTATAGCTACTTAACACTAAACGCGTATTTTTTGTATTTTCAGGAGGCTCAGCCAGGTTTACGGGTCCATTGCGTGTATTTGTGTTTTGTATCGTGACAATAATTTTACCATGTCTTCTCCTCGTTGCGCCACTTTATATTCGCTATCACGTCTTCAAAGATGCTGTTTACAACTTGGGTGAGTCGGATTTGATTACTGTAGACAATCCGATTTCTACGTTTTGGTGCGAAGGACAAGATTTATGGATGAACGCAACTTTCAACGCTTATTTGCTCGATCAACAGCCTCAAATCTCTGAAGACTTACAGCATTTGGAGTTAGATAAGCACATGCAGTTAGCGGATGACTCTTTAGAATACTGGGGCTTTTTCCTTCTTCAGGGATCTAAAGTTATTCTGTCAGTGTGTTCAAGGTGATCGTATTTGCCTATTAATACGTGTTGATAATATAGGGGAAAGATACGCAGCTATTGATCATATCATTAAAGTGAATTTGCGTTGAAAATGATTCAGGTTCGACGGAGCTCGACTGATGGTTGTAAAAGGGACAAAGAATTTGAAACACTGTGCGTTGCTTGATCCTTCCCCAAACGATCCAGATCAAGTGGATCCATGGGAGGAAAACGTGTCCGCACAAGGGGGTGAAATTAAAGTCACATTTCAGCAAGGAGATCATGATATCCCGCACGAGCCGAATAATGACAATGATGTCGGTCCAGGACCTATAAGGCCATTTGGTAATCCAAATAGAGCTTTTCATACGTTGAAAGGTCCTCTAGATGATGGTTACGGCAGCGAAACATTCTCAAATAGAACAAAGCTACGATCTAAATCAAAGAAAATGAGTAACAGGGCTATGGGGTTCGGAAAAAACATTGGAAACGAGTTCGAACTGGATCCAGATGTACAAACTGCTCACGAAAGCATGAAGGTCAATCGTCACAGACATCGGCATCAAATGAGCAGAAGGACTAATTCTACTGACAATAATAACAGGAAAAGAAGCGTAGACGTCACAGGTCTCTTCTTAAATCCTAATTAAATATTGCGCGCAATTATTGTAAGATTGTAACTATTTGTAACTAATTATTATTATAATTTATGAACTGTCTTTTACGAATAGATGAATATGAAAATGGGTCTGAAGGAGGGGAAGAGGATGAGCATCATGAGCATACAACAAGTGAAGAGGAAGAAGATGAGTC
Source organism: Tomocerus nigrus (assembly GCA_019776505.1). Classification (NCBI taxonomy): domain Eukaryota; kingdom Metazoa; phylum Arthropoda; class Collembola; order Entomobryomorpha; family Tomoceridae; genus Tomocerus; species Tomocerus nigrus. The sequence continues at coordinate 9,890 of JABASI010003425.1, forward strand.
CCCGAATCCAGTTGGTGTTGAACCATCGGTAATGGGCGTAGAAAACCATGCTTCTGAAGAATTGATTGACGAAGAAGACATTCGCTCTTCTGGATCTTCATTTGCCAAAAATTTATGGAGTTGCTACGGAGGAGACACACTGTTCACGCAAAGCTTTTCTTCCTCCTTGCGATGTCAGAGTCAAGATGCAATGATGAAATATGCCATTCGGATGAGAACTGTTCATGAAATCACTTCCACGGGATACTACTACTACATTTTCTACAGTGACAACGATATCGTGTCCAATGACATCTTTGCGCGCTTCAACATTGAAAAAGTCGTATACAGCTTCCCTAACTATACAAGCTCCTGTCTAAATACGACCTATTGCTCCTTAAATCTCAGTTTTCTCTCATCAGAAAAGGTTCTGCTTGAAGTTCCTTTACAGGTACGTAGCATAAAAAGATTATTGAAGTACAGGGTGTCAAATTGAAACCGGAGAGTGTTTGACCTGTAATAACTTTTGAACGGGTACTCCAATTTTAATGATGTTTACATCAATGGAAAGAAGATAAAATTCTGTTTTAGAAATATGGTTAGTATCGGATAGATCTCTATCCTAAGGTTCACACAAAAATAAATATCTTGTTCTTTGCAATCGTTTGCCTTAGTCTCACTTTCACGTTCACCTCACTAAAATCGGAGAATTCATTCCAAAAATTATTAAAGGTCAACACTCTCTCTAGTTTCAATTTGAATACCCTGTATATAATATTGTTTATAAATATCCATCTCCATATTGGATCTTACAAATTGCTATAATTTTACAGGATGGTGTAAGTGACGAGGATGCTCTGGCACAAATGATTCTAATTTCTACATGCAGACCAAGGCTAGGTGTATATTTCGTTTTTCCTGTTGCTATTATATTTCTGATTCTTTGTTGTGCTTTCATGTAACATGTAACATATATCAAAGTAAATCATTCATTTAGATGACAATATGAGGATCATATTGAAGCACTCATTTTTTCCACATCTATTATGAATTTTATCAAGTACTAATTATTAGATTTTTTTTAAAGTTAAACAAGTTGATCTAGGTACTTATAAAATAAAAAAGGCACAGAAGCAAATAGTAAATGAATTGATGCCTTGGTAGAAATAATATTTCCATTATTAGTCGTTTACCATTTTGTCACAATATTTTATCACAACAATATGAATCACAAAAATATTTATTAAGTTGTACCATTGTCGCTGACAATATTATTATGTCAGTTCCAAAAATATCAGAACAATAAAAGTTGCAATACTGATAAAACAAAAGGGCTTTCGTAAAAAAGTGGAAAGTAATTATTGGATTTTACAAATCGTCATTATCATAATATTTACGTTCTCAGTCGCATAAGGAAAAATTAAAAACCAGGTCTGTATGACTTAGAGGTGTTTGACTGGGAAGATGGGCGTGAAGGGCGTGAAGTTCCCGATGTACCAGGACCGGTGTCTAAGGGATTGTAAGGAAACGGAGAAATAGTGTCCTCACCTTGACCGCTATTGTCAGGGCACGATTGGAAAAAGAACTCTTGACTTTGTGGCTGTGAAAATAGTTCCGGAGTATACACGTCCTGAGATCTACTGAAATTCATATTATCATCATCTTGCTCCATTGTTCCGTATTGATTTTGGGAAAAACTGGAGCCAGGGTCATTTGGATTATAAAATTCATCTTGGTCATAACCACTATGGACTTGAGACGGATTACTGTAGACAGGATAAAAATCGCCTAGGCCAGGGAAGCCCAATTCGTCTAAATCTTGAGTAGTGAATTGTTGGGCATTCTGTGACATTCCCTTTACTAAATCCTTTTCTGTGTCCTCCTTTATGGCATCGTCATCCAAATCCACTTCATCCGGATTAATTACAATTTCGTCGTCATCATCCTCACAAAGTAAAATATCTGAATCTGAGCCACTACCCGGTTCAGGTAGAACATCCTCTTCCAACTCCTTCTTCATCGCATTTAATATATCTTGCTGATCAACAGTCAATTGCATGTCTTCTTCGGGAATTTCTGCATTTTCATTATTAGATTCCATGGGCGTTTCATTGGTACCAGTAGCATCTTGGGATGCAGTAGGAAAATTAGGCAAATCAGGCAATACGGTAGTAAATGAGGAAAAGTTATATAAGTTTTGAGTGCCACCCTCGGCTACTGTTTTAGCTAATTCCACGTTAATATCAATGTCATCCTCCTGCCAATCTTGATCCCACACATCAAGAATTCGAACGGATCTAATACCATCCGACTGTTTATTGATCAACATTTTCATTCTTCGCACCTGAGCTGACAATGGTTGAGTATTTTTCTTCACTGTATAATCTACAATGGTGTCAGGTTTGAAAATATCAAACTCTTTCGTCCGAACGGAAGACATATTTGGAATAGCCTCAGTAGCTGCTTTCATCAAAATTGATACATCTGCAGGCAATCTAGGATTGTTTGATTCAACACGTAGATCAAGATAATTTTCTCTCTTAGTCTCCATTGAATCTCGCCATTGAACAAGAAAATTTGTAAGTTTCGCGTCGCCACGAACTGTTTTTCTATGACTTTCCACTGGAGCTTGATCCCATTCCTACAAAATAACATAATTTTATTTATAACAACGTTATTTGTTATCCAGTCTAATATTCTTTGAGGCTTTGATGAAACTAGTAGTTAAAAAATACCTGATAAAATATATCTCCGTAATGATTCCCGGTGAACACAGCAATTCCTGGAGGACGTTCCGGGTTATTTCCACGAGGAGACTTACAGATGGACAAGCCAGTAGTCCAGGCGTAATTATGGTCCTTAGTTCGATTGAGATCCCTTGGCGCTCCATGGATCATGTGTTGAACCTGAGTTTCATGATGAAAATCTCTAGAATTGGACAAATGTCTCGGATATGACAACATAATAGGATTTCTCGCTGTGCACTCAGGTCGGTCAATGCAACTGGCATGAGCATGATCAGTCACTAGACAAAAAGTTTCGTGAGTGCGTTGGGCCCCTGCGACAACAACTTCATAATTTCCATCCTAAAGAACAGAAAAATACTTGCTAGCATTTTATTTTACATATTTGATATTTAATTAGTATCAGTTCATTTTAATTAGATAAATTGAAATTGTTCCGAAAAGAATTACATGATAAGTATCGATGTAGGTAGCTGCAGAACGCATTCCATGATTCATTTTCATAACAGGATTATCCGGAACTCGCCAGTCCATCATGAACAGGCGGGATGTCGTCCCAACGTAGTAATAATTAGAATTCTCGCTTACTTTAACGGATGATATGTATTCATTTAGAACTCTGAAACGAGCCCCGCGTTGAAAGTATAATTGATCAGACCACGACATTGCGGATTTTGAGCGACGCAAATCAAAGACACACGTACGATCACAATGTCTCAAACTCCATCCACGATCCATCCATAAACCACGACGATCACAAACGTAAATGGAAGAGTCCACCCACATCAGCAAAGAGTTCGTGTCCAAAAAGGATACTCCAGCCGCTGTCTCATTGATTTTAAAATCAGGGTATTTTCGAAAGGGAGCTTTTTTATTCAAGTGTTCTGCAGGAACAAAGAACGATGACATAGCAGTCCTGGATTCAAAAAATGGTCAATCTCAATACATATAGTTTCTTACATATTATTTGGTCAATTGGCTATCGAGCATGAATTAGCAGTTTCGCCAGTGCTGCTGGACATGTATCCACCAGGGGATGGGAACTACGAATTCATCCTCTATTATAGAACTGGTCATATATAAACAGATAACGTGAGTATTATGAGAAATTAATTCTTACTCGTCAGGAAAAGAAGACAAGTGTACGACCATATTTTCGTCGATGGTGATCATTTCGCCCGCACAATGTTGGTTAATATCAAGACCAACAAGTAAAGGATCTTTGACAAATCTTCTTAGTTCCCAGCCGACGTAATCTTTTCTGCCAAAACATATATTTGGGGTAGAGATGATAAGATGGGGCTTCCGTGTCACATCGTAAAACTCAACACTTTTTCCTCGATGGACAGCAACGATACCGTTCCTTTGATCAGGTACTATTTCATAAATCAGGTCACCGAGAGGGTCATCGAAACCAGGTCGTATATTTGTTGGCACTTTATTTTTTTCTTCTTCCCAAATCGAATCTATTTTGTATGATAACATGGAACCTTCGTCGGACGGATATAAATACAGCATTCCTGGAAAAAATTAAATTAAATACAATTAGGTATCCTTCGTCAAGTTTCTAGCGAACATAGGTATGACTAGGAACAAAATATTTCTTGTGACAATAAATAGAATTTTGTTGATAATTGGACAAAGTAAACTTACGAAGTTGTGTTCCACTGCCAATGAAAACGTTGCGGCATTTTGGATCGTAAATACTTTCCATGGTTGAGCATGCTCCAGAAGTTCCTGCGTACAAATAATTCCAAGTGCTCTTCATTTTTAATGCTGGGGCAGTTTTGTACTTTCTAATAGCATATAATGGTAATCGGTCTCTGGGTAGAATTTTCACTGGCTTTAATTTAATATTTGGTTTATCAATTTTTGGGAGTGGTTCCTCCTTCTTCTGTCTCTTTCTTCGCCGGCGACGTTCCGTTATAGTTTCTTCTAAATCGAACTCTTCTTCAAATAATTGCTTCTTGAACAGTTTGGTGAGACCTTCTCTATTTTTCCCCATATATCTTCTCCTAGTTTTATAATTTTTTTGGCGCTCCATTTTGCTTTCAGGCTCGTTATCGCTTTCTTTTTCAGACTCATTGTCGCTTTCGTTTTCAGGCTCATTGTCGCTTTCTTTTTCAGGCTCATTGTCGCTTTCTTTTCCAGGTTCACTGTCGCTTTCTTTTTCAGGCTCCTTGTCGCTTTCTTTTTCAGGCTCTTTGTCGCTTTCTTTTTCAGGTTCACTGTCTTTANCTTTGTCGCTTTCTTTTTCAGGTTCACTGTCTTTACTACTAGAACATTGTTCTTCGGAGGCGTCAGTAACACCAGCTTCTTCTTCTGAATTTTCTCCTGTTCCCGATGCCACATTTTTTGAGGTTCCAGGTTGATCAGTCGAGAAAGTGACTTTCTTTTTGCTGCCACGTTTGCGCTTAGTCGGAGCATTGGAAGTTTTCGATAAAAGTCGTTGATTTAATGGCACATCATCTTCATTTTCGTCAGTTTCACGAGTATCAGCTCCTGGAGTTTTAGACGTCGATTTGAAGTACTCCTTTCTACAAAAAGCAAATACTGATTATTGTTGCATTAACCAAGTTTTATAATTGATATTACCGGAAAAGCTGGATTAGCGTGTATATCTACTTAAAGAAATTGGATCTATACTAAAACATTAATTTGCAGTATAGTAAAAACCTGGAATGAAGAGCAGGATTAGTGTATCCCAAAGGGGTTCGAAGTATTCTCTTCAATTCCTTTATGTGCTTTTCCCAGTTCATAACAGGTTGAGCACACATGTCCATTTCTTCGACAGAAGATCCAGAAGTTGACGTTGGGTATTGAATCAAAGGTAAACATGTTTGTACTCTAGACTCCAGGGGAAATTCATTATCCAATTGATTTCCTCTACATCCAACAGCCGTTTGATGACTCAAAGCTTCTGCACTTAAACTAGCTAATGCATTTGGGTACAATATATCAGCCTGGATACTTAGTGCAGGGGACAGATTCCCGATGACTTCTTTATATTCGAAACAGGTTCCAGCAACTGCATTGTTGACCTCTGTTCTGAAATGTGCCTCTTTCCAAGTGTTTCCAAACTGAAGAGTATAAGCCATGATATTTTTCAAATCACCACTCCGAGACGGCTTAATCCACTGGACAAAATTTTGACTATTTTCTAAATAACAAATAATCAGGCTTCATTTTCGAAATCCACGTTGTTCTTCCGAAAAAGAGATATGTATTTACACGCACGTGCGATTCAAACCTTCGCCGCCCTATGTGTGTGAAGCCAATGGTATGAACCTTTTGTGAGGATGTTAGGAGATGTATACCTTGGTGTGCCTGTACACAATTCAAAGTGTTAAAAAACAATAACATCGTAGATGTATCTTTATGTATGTGCCAGCTCCTTGTTATAATATTATATACCTGCACAATTTATCTCTGCTTTTCTAAAAAATGTAAAGCAGAAAATTAGATAATAGGCTTTTGCTTTGCAAAAACTCAAATAATTAACCAATTTTATCAATAAAATGAGAAGCTTAGGTAATGTTCTTTGTTCATCATCCTTCACCTAAATAATGTTTATCTAGCTAAAAAAGGATTGAAAAGAATACTTCTCTGTTGTGCATACATTTAATACGCAGTGATTATCAAACGCATCTGAATTCTGAATTGCACAGGTAGTGGTGTAATTATCGTTGTAATTAATGCTTGTTTTAGGTTTTGGAAAACAATAGAGCAGAAACATGTATCATAGTAGTATATGTACCATCAGGTATCATCTTTTCTGTGCTCTGTTGCATACATCCTACGTACACAAGTAGGTAGATTAAAATGACGACTACCTACCTACCCATGTACGTATTAGTTAAAAGCAAGAATCTTCGACTTGTATATTTTGTAGTAGGAGCATCGAGCATTGCAAAGGAGCAGAAAAGTGAACAAGGAATCTAATCTAAAGGCAGCAAAGGAAGCAAGTTCTCCTTGGTG
>JABASI010003426.1:0-16586 GCA_019776505.1 Tomocerus nigrus
GTCACTTGGTCCGGTTACGTGACCATTTCATCTCTAATGCAAACTAAAACTTCAAATTGCTGACAAGCGAATCTAATAAATGTTGAATGAAGATGAAAATAAACAAATCATATTAAAATTACAATAGGAAACATTGTAAAAAATAAGTATGTTGAAAATAGACACATGATGGCTATACGCAAGAAAAAATGAAGATTTTTTTATTCATAAAACTCCAAATTGACGTGCGAAAAGTATTTACATACGTGTACACTTTAAAAATCCAACTGCGTGTGTTTTACCACTCCACCAGATAGCAAAATAACTGGATCTGGAATGGATGAAAATATGTCAAGTTGATTGACATGGACAGATAAACTATCCACGAGACTCACAACCCTCCAACATTTTCTAAATTTTCATCTGAAACGCTGTCAGATGTTTTTGATGCAAAAAGGCCTTTCGCACTTTTTTATTTGAGTCACACAAAAAGCTGCGACACTTTTTCCGCCTTTCAGATGAAAATTTTGAAAATTTTCGAGGGTTTTGAACCTCGTGGATTGTTTATCTGTCCATGTCAATCAACTTCACACATTTTCATCCGTTAAAGATCCAGTAATTTGCTATCTGCTGCTGGAGTGGGAAAACACACGCAGGTGTGGACCAAGTCACACCAACCTTAACAGACGATAAAGGAATTCTTAGCTGTTAAGCTTAGGTAAAAGTAAAATCTTTTGAGCTGAACAACTTTTCGCCAATGTTCTAGAAAAGGAAAAGAGAGGAAATGGAAATGTTTCGGACAAAAATACAAAATCGTGAACTTGAAATCTTTCGACATTTCTCACTCTTAAATTTTTCTGATGGGAAAAAAGTCGATTTAGCCTCAAGTGTCTGTCTCTCTCTCTCTGTTTCCTTGTCTCTCACGGCAAGAAGAGATGCAAGGAGATGTGTATGTGTTTAGCTCTGCTTCTTTTCCCTCCATACAATTCTTCAATTGAATCGAATGCAAGTTCAAGTGAAGTGGAAGCTTCATATTCTTTTCAATTTGCAGAGAAGCTTTCTATAGGGAAGGAAGAGCTAAGACGGAAGTAAAAGAAAGCAGAGACACCCTGGAGCTGAAATTGATTCCTTTGCTCAACATGCTCAGTTTGTTAATGTACCTACCTGTTACAATGTTAAACCATATAGGCACAAGTAAATAGAAAAATGTTCCCATTTTCCATTACTTTCACTCTGTAAATCGCTTATTTGCATTCAATCAATTGTAAATATAAAATACAATACAATTTTTCTGTAACATTGTATAACACGAGCCGGTTATATGACCCTTATATCTAGTAATCCCCACTTCACACTATAATTTTCTGAATTTTTTGAAAGAATGTACGAAACTGACACAATTGATTCTAGCAGGCCCAAAGGGGTGCATAAAGGAGAAAACTTATATCAGTGTGAGTGGAATGATGATGGTGAGCCATACTTGTGCGTTTGTCGCCGCCTTATTCTATTAGTAGTGAGAAATAGCCATATACTAAGCTGAATGGGGAGCTATTTCCATTTTGAATTCAAATCGTAATCTTAGTAGCAAAGAAGAATCTATTCATCCGAAAACCCGAATATCTGGGATACACTAGTTGGTGCATTGTATCGGTATTCGTCTCCCTACCACACAGCAAACTCAAATATTTACAGATTTACAGTAGATTTCGAAAAATTAATATTCCTTATTCGAAATTCATATCTGTAAGCAATAATTGGGATCAAGTCATGACATATTATGCTGTTGTCTTTATAATTTAGTATATCTGCCGGAAAGGAAAGATTCATATAATATTTTGCGACCTGTTGCACGATTTTCCATATAACCCATTATTTGCCTTTCATCAAAATATCTTAGATTTCCAGTCCCCTGCTAATGCATAATACTCATTGTCAGTAGCAGCCTACAGATCGACCCATAATAATACCCATAGCATAATATGATATGATAATGTTCAACTTGGTCATCGAAAATCTTGTACTGACTGACCTAAGACAAAATGTGTAAATTATACACTCAATATTTAAAATTCCTAGCAATTAAATTAATAAAATTAATAATTGAAGCAGATATACTTAGGCTAAAAAAGTCTCTTCACAAAAATTTCCGTTTAGAAGTTGGGTGATATAAATAAGGAAAGTAAGGGCAATGAATCGTGGGATGTTTACGAGCACATTATTTTATTTCCAAATAAAAATAAAGACAGTGACACGAGTATGGATGGAAATTGGAAATTGTATACACGATATCTGATATTCCATGACAGAGTGCCGTCGAAAAAGAATTTAAAGGTGCATAAATCCTGACAGTGTATTAGTGTGCACTTGAAATACGAGTAAAAAAGGACAGAGAGAGAGAGAGAGAGAGAGATTTGTACTAACGGTTCTTCCGTGTGCATAAATTAATGTGATATTTTATTTAGCAAAGCTCCGGCAACATGTGCACGTCCAAAGAATGTGAGTCCTCAAATTTATTATGAAGTTTTGTGTAGCTACATACACTAAAAGGGAATTGTATATGAAATGTAATTCGAGGAGTCTCTATGTAGAATCAGTTCAGACTAGTTCAGCAGAGAGTGTAAATAAATAGAATGCGTGTGGCTTGGCTTTGTTGTTGGTTTGACCATTGTAATTTGTAAAGCCAAACGTATAGCCATACTAATAGAATGTAATTTAAGTAGAGAAGGCAAAGTCAGAGCATCACATAATATGACTACAAATAACAGCTCCTAAGCGGGCTGTGAATATTTTATTTATTTCCCACTGCACTACATTACGGAAGAGCCAACTATTTAGCTAAGCGAAGGAAAGCTCGAAAGTGGGCACGATCCTACGACTCAATTTGCTCTTCTGTGTGGATTTTGTTGCTGGTTTGTTGTATGAGAGCATGTTATGTCTTTCCCATGTTAGTCCGTGTAAATTCATAATGAACTTGTGCGAGCTGAAGAGTTCATTTGCTTTTCTTTAGGCTATCCTCTTGTAATGGAGTGTAACTCTATGAATTTCCACCAAAGTAACACACGTCCTCAGGGAAGCTGTGTTTTCTGTTACGTTAGCTGTACCATCTTTCAACATTTTATTCCTCATATTTACAAATAACATTTGTTTTTCTCTCACTTTGCATCAGAAGCTTTATGGGCATGTGTCCCATTAATAATAAAAATCTGTTCTGGTTTATTTTCAAATGCAAGAATCACAGAGCCATCATTTTAAGTAGCTATCAGAATAATGTTGCTTTATGCAAATGTTTGTTGTCTGTCCAAACCGTCCATTTGTTCATCCATCCATGAATGCAACAATCTCTGATCTAGAAATCTCTCTGGAATCTGATTTTCAATTTGGAAAGAATAATATATATGTTCCGGTATTAAATGAGAGGAATCTTAAATGGAAAGCCACTAAAATCTCTAAAAATAAGCTAATTTCTGAAAGTTTCCCTTTTTTCGATTTTCTTTCTCGATTTTACTTTACTGTGTTAAATTTTAGAGACTTATTCAGAATTTAGTACTAAATAAATTACATTCAAATAAATTTTTCCTCATATTTAAAAATAACATTTCATGTTCTCACTTTGCAGCAGAAGCTTTATGGGCCTGTGTCCCATTAATAATAAAAATCTGTTCTAGTTTATTTTCGAATGGAAGAATCAGAGTTTTTCTGTTCAGCCATCCGTGAATGTAGCATCTTTTGGCACACACGAGAAGTTTGTAATCTGAATTAAGAAATAAAAATATGTGTTCAGGTACTAAATGAGGGGAATCTTAAATTAGCCACCCTCTTATTAGGAGTGCAGTTAGGAAAAGTAAATCCACTAGAATATCTAAAAATCAACAAATTATGAAAAATTCCAGTTTTTTCTTGATTTTCTTACTTGGTTTTCCTGTGGAAAATATTTAGGCACTTTTTGAGAAATCAGTAATAACTTACTATTTCAAAAATTAAGATAAAGTGGAAGGCTGGTATAGGTAGCTCGTTCCGATTGCCTCTAGTGATACAGTCAAGGTAGCTAACTCGTAACGTAGAAAATTTCGCGACAACTTTTTGACCCCAAGAGTGCTACAAAAACTCCTAGGCATTTTAGGAAACTGCAACAATTGTCTTTGAGCGTAAAAATTGTGCTCGTTTACTAAACGGCTTGAACCTGACCGAGCTATCTATACAAACCATAGCGTCTGAACATTCCGACAGCTTATCGTAATCCTTTCTTTCCAGCTACGTCTATTGTTTACGAATACGAGTCCCTTCCCTATTGATATCCTTTCTAATTTTGTAAGGATTCACCAATCAAGGGATTTGAAGTCTTATTCAATTTTATGTCAATTATTTTGCATTTAATTTCTGATGTAAACGTTGTGACGTGAACTAATGTAATAATATGTGTATGTTCTACAATAATCCCCATGTGATATTTGATGGTGCTCAAGGAAGTAGGTACGTCCTCTCTGTGCTGTCCGTTATTGCCTTTGCTCCAAATTCAGCTTCGGTGCTCTGTCGAATGGGGAGATTATCCTTTTCTAATCCGATCTCTTCGAAATTGAAACTGTTTTTTGCACACAGTAGTAATTATTGAATCTCTTATTCGTTGCAAAGCAATTTGATTATTATAATTAATTTTTGTGTACATCTATATACCAATAAACAGGTGAATTTGTGGTGGCCAATTTTTCTGTGTGTCTGTAAAAACAATTCAAAAAATTCACGTAGTTTTCTAATGCGATAATGTCTCTCTCTAAAATGCTCAACTCAACAGAATTAAAAGGCACAGGATGGAGATAGCAGATACTAAAATTGTTTTCTACATGCGTGCGACGCAAAATAAAACACTTTTCTCGCCGAAATTAAAACTATTTTTATTTTTACACGGCAATTATTATTGAATCTCTTTTGCGTTGCAAAGCGATTTGATTATTTTAATTAATTTTGGCTTCCAAGAAATGTGTAGGTATATGGAAAATAGCGAAGTTCTGATATAAAAACAATTCAAAACATTCAATTGCTGTATCATTTCTGGAGAAACATTTCTTAAGGCATGTCCTGAAATTAAAGTCATTGTAAATGTGTTAGACTTCGAAAAATAATGAAAATTAGTAAATAGGTATGATGTGAAAATATTAATCATCATTTTCTCATTGTTTGATTGTCGGAAGGATTGGATGGCACCACACTAACTATTCACTTTACCTTGGCAAAATGCATGTAAAAATTGCAGGTGATGGCGTCTGTTGTTATTCCGATACTTTTGGTGTGCTGTTTGTTGCAGTTTATTTATTTATGTTTATATAAATTAGAGGTTGATTTTCATGTGGACATGCACACAAAGTCTTCGTGTGTGGTTTGACAAGACATGCTATTGAATTAAAAAATGAAGAGTTAGTATTATTGAGTGAGCAGAGGTTGACAACGTTATCACCGCTGAGATTGTGAGATGAAGGAAGGAGTTGTTTTAATTGTCAGAACATTTAAAGATTTCAAAACAAATAGTATCCTCCTTAATTAGTGAGAACAAAAGGGGAAAAGCTCTGTTTAAATTTATTAGTGAGCAAATGAGAAGAAGATGCAAGCAAAGTATGGAGATCAACTTGTTACGAGCTGCGTCCACTTGTGTAATGCAAAGATAAAAAATGTATTAAATGGGCTGACCTTTTAAGGAAACTCGTTTTAATCGAATAAAATGATTATTCACAGTTAGATGTTACACTTAAACTAATTAGAAACAAGTCTCTCAACTATTTAGCTCATGTCTCCTGCTACGTGTTGCACTTTGCATTAGCATAATGAAATAAAGAGCAAAAATCAATAGCACTACTATTTATTGCTCATGTTGTGTACACTAACACTTTGCTCATGTTCCCCGTGTTCATTTTGTAAACAGGAGAAGTGCACTTCATAAAAAATGGCCCACACACTACACAGACAGGTTGCAATGTGATAATTCTTGGAAGCTAGCTCAACCGCTAAAATGCATAATATAATGCTCTAAGCAAACATTCATAGACCAAAAGCAAACTTCACCTACCTACGCTACATTTACAACAATAAAAAAACAGACGCGTGGGAAATTATTGAATATATGTAAATTAAACTAAAAATAAAGCCATATCAAGAATTATTGTGAAAACTGTTGATTTTTTTGAAATTGTGACATTTTTCCTTTCCTTGTACCAAATTATCTAAATTAGACTATAATAAAACGATATCAAGAATTAATTATCGTTTAAAACTGTTGAATTTTGCTGAAATGGTGAAATTCTTCCTTTCCTCGTACTTAAATACGTAAATTAGACTAAAAATAAAACCATATCAAGAAGCACTGTGTAAAAGTGTTGAATTTTTGTTGAAATGATAAAAATTTTCCGTTTCTCGTGTAAAAGTGTTGAACTTTGTTGAAATGTTTTTGTTCCTTTTTTCGTATTTCATTCACACTAAAAATACAATCGTATTGTGTAAGCGTGTGGTATTGTGTGGTACTGGACCTAATTTAATATATTAATAATAAAATAAAACCACATCCAGAATTATTATGTAAAAGTGTTGAACTGTTCTTTTTACCAAACATACTTATAATTATGAATATTGAAATAATAATAAAACCATACCAAGAATTATTACGTAAAAGTGTTGAGCTTTGCTGAAACGGTTAAATTTTTACCTTTCTCGTATCAAATTATGTAAATTATACTAAAAATAAACTCATATCAAGAATTATTGTGTAAAGCTGTTGAATTTTGCTGAAATGATAAAACCGACTCAAGTTCTTTCCTCGTACCTATTGATAATAAAAGGCTACAGTAGCGATATTTTTTATTTCGTCTCAAGTGAATGGAAAATCGAAGGATAAGAAAAATTCACTCCAGACAGACAGACAGAAGATGAGAGTAGAATTTTGAGGAGGAAAATTTTATTTCTCTCATTTGTTGAAAAAGTCAGTGAGAGATATATAGTGGAGCTGTCAAGAAGATCTTGTGCCAATAAAAAAGGAGGGAAAATGTATACACATATGAATTGCATTATGTACTTATGTAAATATTACATTACACGCTTCGTAGATTGAGGAAGAAACATTAGAAGATATTGTGTGTGTGGGTTTTATAGGAATTTTACGTTATCTCTCATCCTTCTTGTACTATTTTCGAAGATGTAGTTAAATTGTACACTAAAGATATTCTTGAGGAGAGATAAAAGTGTATCTGATGTTGGAGAATATCTGTAGCAGATATTATTACATAACGAAACGTTATGTGATGTTATTTGTGCTTTTTCTATGGCTAGTAGTGTTTTTGATATTGCAATATGCTCACTACAATAGCGTACATACATTTATACAATAGATTTGAGTGTCGGACAGATTCCTTTGAACATTCATCGGCATTCAGAGCACAAATCATAATATCACATCAAGGGAGCTCATAAGAAAGCAAGTGGAGGCAAAGCTTAACTCTCTCTACAGACTCACGAAGACGACGAGGCAAATAGATATTCTGATCTTGTTGTTGCTCTGGATGAGATGAGAATACTCTCTCTCTCTCTCTCGTGTGCATCTTATGCTACTCAAGTTTAACGAAACTCAACAAATCCATCTGTACACGTATAAGCCTAAAATAATACACAAGATAAGGAGAGGAAAACAGGAGTAATGCAATCCTCCTCAACTCCACTCAACTAAAATGCTAAAAACCAAATGCCGTAACTATAAACTGAAAAATTCTATCTGTGTCTCTGTTTTGACTCCACGTGAGACTCTCTTCTTGTTTGCGTCCTGCACTATCCACTAAAGGAAATACCTTGCTCTTCTATAGCAAATTCTCACATACCCCAAAAATTCACCAGTGCCTTTTCTACATTTCCCTTCCTTTTTCTCAGTTTTTTAAAGCGCTTTTTCACTTCTTTGTCTCAAATTTTAAAGCAATTTTTGCAACGTTTTCTCAATTTTTTATGTTCTCTTTATTATTTCCTCAATTTATATGTTGCTCCCTGTGTTTCTTTTGTACAGCTATCCGCTTCTTTTCCCAATTTTTTAAAGTTTTGTCGTTTTTTTCAATTTTTCAACACTTTTTCAGCATTTATTTCTCAATTTTCTATATTCCTTCCACCATTTCTCAATTTCATTGCCTTCTTCGTCATTTTCTCAATTTTCTAGCGGTTTTCCTTCTTTTTCTCAATTTCCGAGCTTTTGTATTCTTTTACTCAATTTTCTAGATTTTTTCTTCTTTTCCCTTTCTAGATTTCTCCCTTTTTCCAAATTTTTAGCTTCCCCCTTTTTTTCTCGATTTTCTGGGTTTTTCCCTTGCCGTTTTTGATCTGTTCTATTTTTCTCCTCCCATCTTTCTCCCAGTTTTCTCTCTTTCTCTCTTTTTCCCGCGCTTTTTCTCGAATTTTCTCTTTTCCGAATTTTCTCCTCTTTTATGCGTCATTCCTAAATTAAAAATCGCTTCCACTTTAAGGATCCACTCTTTCCGACTAATTTTACCCTTTGAAGTTTTCATTTTATTAATTTCTTTTTATTTATTTCTACCTTTCCCTTTTCAGAATTTTCTTTTCTATTTTAAGGTATATTGTGAGAATTTATTGGAATTCTACGTTTCAGAATTGCACTAAAAGTATTTCATAGAACGGAACACGGGAGTCTTTATCTACTTCGGACTAGTGATACTCTGTTTTCGTAGATGGTATTGGGAGCAAAAAGTTTAACTGCTTTGCTAAGGTTTCCTTTGAGTCTTTCTACTAGGATACTGACTGACTCTCTGGGTTTTACTTTGTAAGCACTGAATAGGATGCGGCCGTTTTACGAACGTACAGAAGAGGATTCTCTAGGATTTCATCCTTTTTCTGTTTACTACTGAAGAGATATGGAGCTCATAGCCCTAGTTTACTCTTTTACAATACAGAAAAATAGAGACGGACACTATTTCCCTCGTTAGAAGATTGATTCTCTCTGATATCGTATTCTGGACGAGGAGTTCGACTAGTTCAACACACACAGACACAGCTATCTTCCCTTCCTTCAGTTTCCGCTTTTCAATGTTCTCTTATTAAAGAGACACGTTAGATATGAAGAGCACAAGTTCCTATAGAGCTCCACACATAAAATACATTAGATAACAGATAGTTTTCTAATGCAATGCGATATGTCTCTCTCTCTAAAATGCTCAACTCAACAGAATTGAAAAGCACAGGATGGAGATACCAGATACCAAAATTGTTTTCTACATGCGACGCAAAATAAAACACTTTTCTCGTCGAAATTGAAACTATTTTTACACATAGAAATTATTATTATTGAATCTCTTATGCGTTGCAAACTGATTTGCTTATTTTAATTATTTTTTTGTACTCGAAAATAAGTAGGTAGCCCGCAACACAAAATGTTGAGCTGTTCATATTTAAAAAATTCAAAAAATTCAATCATTTCGGGAGAAACATTTCGTGAGGCATGTCTTGACCTTAAAACGATTGTACCTGGATTACCCTGCGGAAAAGGATGAACAGTAATAAATAGGGATGGTGTGAAAATATTAATCATCCTTTTCTCATGTTTGATTGCTTCCAAAAAAATATGTAATTATTATTGGAGACAATAAAAATGCTATCTTATTACACGATATAGGTACTTGAAAATAATATAAGTACAATGTTGAGTTAGTTTTAGTACAGGATATATATAGAGTGCATTAAAAAAATCTAAATTATGTTGCGTAAGGAAATGTAAGGTCGAAATGTGTAACATATTAAGTAAGTCGTCATTTCATTAAACGTGACGTGACATTGACAGTCTTTTGTGGTAAGGAGAGACTCGTGGGTTCGTTTAAGTTCACTTGGCTAGTCAACTCAATTTAACTTTACCCCTCGTTAAATTACAAAAGATGCATATATTTATAGTATGATATATTATTATTATTATGGGGAGAGCACCCATCACATCCACATTCATGTTATACTCTCTAATAAAATGATAACTCACTCACTCCTACACAACAACTGTTAAAAAACCGTTCTGTTGTCTATTGTTCTCTGAATATATGAACTAAGGAGTATACTAGTAGACAACAGAATTCATTATTCTAAGTATTTATGTATGTGTCTATGCAATGTTTATGATTCTATTACAGGCTTCTCGTCAAATGAAACTGAAATTGAACTAGTGGAAGTTGAATGAAAAGTAAAACCTCATAAAAATAATGGCTGAGCACGCAACTGACATTTTGACATGAAATGTTACGAGATGACATGAAGGCAATACTGTAGTACACATACACATAGCTCTCTTATTTACTATCTAAATTCTAAAACTACCTATACGAATGACTACGACCACGACCACTTACAGATTAGGTGGATGTGGATGTGGATGTGAACGAAAAATGAATTCTGATGAAGAAATAATGCACTTTTGTTCAGTTCTGTTGATTTCAAAGAGGATGTACCAGTTCCGGTCTACCTCAACCTACACACGACTGGATTTGGGGGCCCTTTTCAACAGAGACACTAAAAATAAAGACATCACCTTCACAGTTATAAATAATGACGTTTTGATAAGAACCCGATAAAACAATTGATGTAATTCTAAATTTAATATACGATTCTTCGTTTTACCTATGGATTTATAAGCAAGATGGAATATCAAACACAACAAGACAAAATGCACATGACTGTTTAAACAAACTTTAAGGAAAATTTTAATTTTAACTAATTTTAATCACAACATTCATAGCCCATTTATCCAAAAATGCATGACGTGTGTTTGACTTTGAATGATCTCTAAAGAACAAAATCCCATTCATTAACCTGGTCATCGGGATGGGATATACAGATAATCTACCACATTTCCCTAAAATTAATTAATTACTATGACTGTATTAATTGTATATGGCTTTCTTAATGTATAAATTACAAAAATTCCCCAACTACTTACATTACATTTATTTTCAATATTGTATAGGTACAAGAGAAATGCATTATTAAAATGTTTCGCATGATTCTCATGTAAGAATTCTCAGATTCCCACAAAGCACCGAATGTAAAATCATGGAAAATGTGTTTAAAACTAAAAGATATGAGGTTAGACAATTGAATATCTTCTTAAGCACTTTAAAAGGAGATTGAAAATGAGTATCAGGATGAAGTCGACAGTCGACACCAAAAAGTGACAGTAATGTATAAAAAAAGTAATGAGTTACCCTTTCTGTGACTTAAGGTAAGGTAATCCAATCCAATTTATTATGTGGCAGATAAAAGGAACGTGTAACAAAGTGGAGGAAGAAGAAGAAAAGAAGGAAAATGATGATAGAAAGAAGTTTAGTTCTATATACTTTGTCTTTTGAGAGAGAGAGAGAGAGAGTACGTGACAGAAGTTGCTACTACATTGGCTTCTGCCCTTGCATTGTGGGAAAGTGTCAGATTTTAATTCTCTTCGAGTCGATGCTCTATCTTGACACGTACATTGAAAAATCTGGGAGAAACAGCTCTATTTTTAAGAAGACAATGAAGTTAGTCTTATATTATGTGATTTGATTATAGAAGAGTTAAAATGACAGTGTCAGTTGTCCTTTTCTTATACTATTATTTTCCTATACTATACAGTTTGGGCTAAGATAAGAATGAAATGATAATCTTACCTCCACTATCGTACAACAACTAATTAAAAGCGAGACAAGGTTAATTAGCTTTTTTCTAAAGGGAAATGTCAATTAGGAGTTATACACACTCTCTTAATTACCTGTCTACCGCAACCTCCTACGCACTTAATAAAATTCATTAACTCGATACAAATCATATAGCTCTTTTTCTATATTACCTATACTTATTTCCTTATTATACACATATACTAAATATAAGCACAATATTATATATATAACTTACCAATAGACATATACAGATGATACACAGCTCTGGATATAATATTTCAAAAGTAGAACTTGTTTTGGCAGAACATGCAAATATACATAACACTTATTGTTAGCAATATCTGTTCTAATATATCTTATTTTTTTCTATCCTTCTCCGTTGCGTTAGTGTGTTATTGACCTTTCTACCGAAAATTCCATTTCCAATAGATTAACTATAGTCAAGAGAGTGAGTGGCGCCATTTGGCACTTAATTGAGTCGCAAACCAAACATAAACATATAAAACACTATAGAAAAAAAAGTCATACCCAATAGTTAGTAGAAAATGATATTGACTTAACTGGCTATTTGGCAAGACGCACAAGACTCGTTATT
This sequence comes from Tomocerus nigrus, assembly GCA_019776505.1. NCBI lineage: Eukaryota > Metazoa > Arthropoda > Collembola > Entomobryomorpha > Tomoceridae > Tomocerus > Tomocerus nigrus. The sequence goes on from JABASI010003426.1 coordinate 12,235, forward strand.
TTTTCCCTTGTCCAACGAAAATGCACATTCCTCAACCATTCCGAATAACATCTCACACCTCCTATATATATATATATTCCTTATCATAGCAAACATAACATTATTATTGTTACACCTATTACACTTACACATATATGGAAAGCATATCATTATATTAGACACACTATCGAAATTGCAAATAAATAAACCAAATACATATTCAGTAAATTACAAAAACACGAATACCAAATACCAAAACATAGACAGAAAATCGTATTAGGGTGTAGGGATATAGTGTAAAAGTATATTATGGTTAATATTATATGATATAAATGGTAGACAATGTCAACAGTGCAGGGGCTGTTGTGATGAATGCTCACGCAACAATATTTTCCAGCCGAGAATATTCGAGTAGAGTCCAGCCTTAACTGAGTTGAGAAAATCATAACGTCACGCTTCCTTGTTTGAAAATTCACTGATGTCCCGTCCCGTCTATCCATGCATATCCAAGTTCACTCACTGACTATTATCCTTTTCCTAAGAATCATATCCGATTTTACAAGGCTAATCAAAAAATTAGATTTTTACAAAAGGAAAAAAGGTGCTCAATGGCTAAGGGTATTCAGACTTCAGACGGACGACGGACGCGGTCGATCCAAAGGAGAAAAGGAGTTTTTTGCTTGTTTTCCATAGTTGAGTAAACAAAGGGAATGAATATCAAATATCACATCAATTTCTTCGCTTTTCCTTCACTCTTTTCCACTCCAGCAGTTGAATGTTGAATGTTGACGGGGTTGCGTGTTCCACCAAGCAGTTCTCTTGTTTACTGCTAAGTTTCTTTCTGTCACTGCTGTCTCTTGTCTATCTCTCCCCCGCATCTATAATAATAATAGCTAGTCGCTGTCGCTAGTCAAATAGGAAAATTGGAAAACATGCCTCAATCTCATTTTCAACTCTCAAAGTCTCACTTTGGAATTTTCAATGCAATAATAGGATGCAAATGCAGTTTTCCTAATGACATAAGTGCGCCATTATATTCAAATTTGAATTTAAATGTTTCTGTCTGTCTGTCTATGTCTGTCCAGTCATTTCAGTTACCCTTTTCTTCCACATTCACATGTACATTTATGGAAATTCTTAAACAATCAATGTACTTCCTAATATATTCATCCCTATAAACAGTCAAACATATACAATACCTGTACACAGATGCACAATTTAATCTACTTTTACACCTTACACCTACAAAGAAGCCAAATTAAACACAGCCACACCTTAAATACTTGTACAAACATAGCTACATTCAATTACCTCATTTTCATTTGCTTATTTTCCATCGGCAAAACTAACTGTAATGAGATCCTTGTTATTTTGTAACAAAGTATGTCTGTGACTTTGCAGACTTGCCGAGTCCTTATTATTAACAACACTACTCTAGCCTGTATATTACCTCACACATTACATAACTTCTCATTAAATAGCCACATTTCTAAACAAAACACGTTCCACGCAATTACAACAAGCCTTTTCACAGAGCTTTAAATTATTGCTCAAATGCAAACACAGCGGGACAGCCACTTCTTATATATACCTACGTACCCATTACGTTTTACTCGATTTTCTGATACGACAATGACATTGACACAAATCTAACTCCCATAAAACAAACATTCCTTCTTTAGAACACGGAATTAAAACAACAGAGAGAAAATGAAAATCAAGCAATACCTACCAAGAAAATCATTTAGAACAGAATTATTCAGTAGACAGTTAAACAGCGACAGCCTTCAATTTCAATCGCAAGGCAATCTAAGAAAATGACAAAACAATATTTCAAATTCCCCTACTTTATGTTTACACTTACAGATATCTACAATATACACTATTCCTAATTTGCAATACCTACTCATTATTCATTTATTATGTTTCTTGAGAAAATTAATTAATAACCTTTCATTTAAATGTCCTGAAATTAGGAGTTATGTCATAATTTTAACGTTTCCTTGAAAAGAAAGGACATTTTTGATGGAAATGACAAAGTACAGATCGGCGATTGCTTGCGATTGTCAATTTGGCAATTTTAATGATAGATAAAAATTGAAAATGGACGTTGAAAATCATAAATTCCTTGTGAGTTGTATTTAAAATTGGCGGGTGATAATAATGCGTGGAAATGATGTAATTTTGCATGATATTTCCGTGCGAAAGGGACTTTCACTGCAGAAAGAGGTGGTGAGACGTCGTTTTGGCAAGTCGTAGCTGTCATATAATGTCATGTCAAGTATTTACAAAGTTTATATATCAGAATGGCTATAGAAAAGCATATAAAGGGAAAGTATATTCGTTGAGAGTTGTTGGGATATTTTATAAAGAGGGCTATCGTGTTGTAAACGAGTGGAATTGAACACACGACACCAAGAGAGGCTTATTTTATCAGTAAAACACAGTCGGGTGAACAAGTCGGAACAAGGTTCGCCAGCCCTCCATTTACACGTAGAATGAGTAGCAATACGCAAAGATCCCATTAAGTCCTCGAACGGGCGGATAGGAAATGGAATATTACCTACTTAATCAAGCCACCTGAATAAATGAATTATTATCACGCATTTTCGGCCTTAGTTGACTCTTGACTTCACTTTCGCCTTTACACTCCGCTAACCACAGACTGAAAGGCTTCTTTTATTTCCACCACCTTTCTACTTTGTTCCTACTCACTCACAGTTAGATATGTAGTCCGATTTCAGGTTCTTTGTAATCTTTTGCGGTTTTACTTTCCATTCTCTCATTGGAAAAGCGTATTTCTAAACTGCAGTTGAGAAATTACGCAGAGCTACCTCTCCATTCCTCTCTAATCATAAATAGGAGCTCTGTTTCCCGTCTCTCTGTACATTTAGTGGAGGGAGAAAACACGCCTTAAGCTCTTTATCGGAATGAAATGACAGAATTTCAAACGCTCATGCACTTTTAGACAAGTCCTCTGTTTTTCTTTTATTCAGAGTAGCATAGCTGCTCGGTATATATCAAAACCCCTTATCTGTCTGCCTGTCCGTCCCTGGGCACGATAACTTGAGGTATATCGTTCACATTTTATTTTTGTCATCTAAAGGGCAATAGGATCATTGAGTTTGAAAATGGGCCTACTCGGACAAGGTCAACTGGGTCAAGGTCACTTGGGTCATCCTATGAACGCATTGACATACACAGTTTAAATTTTGTACACATACTACTACGGTCAAAATAAAGACTGCACATGAAAATGGCTAACGTGCGAAGAAAGAAGCAAGGGGTTCCATGAGGTCATTCCAAGGTCATGTCAAAAATAAACCGAAAAACTTCATTAAAACTTCATGGACACCCTACTATATTGTTCAAAGTAAAATCAATAGTACTTACATAGGGTCAATAGGTCAGGGGTCACCATTGTTACACCTTTAGCTACTCTGTATTATATCCGTTTTGCAATGGTTTATTCCTATTTACAATCTCATGCTGTTATGTTTTGCATTTCGTCGGATTTTGGATTTACAATAAAGTAAACTATGATATTTAGCTCATATTAATAAGTCAGCCTTTCGCGTGTGCACTTTTGGCACTTGCAGAAAATAAAAGCGCAGGCTTAGAGGTTCAGAGAAAGCAAAACGAAAGTACTTTGTACTTTGTAGCTTCAGGGTGTGATATAATAGCTACACATAAACCACTTAATAATTACGTGTGATTTTATGAATAATAGACTCATTTTTCCACTCCCATTTATATTCTGCACGGTTGAATTTGCATTGCACAAAATAACTAGTAATCACACTGTTTGCTAATCGTCAGTAGGAAGTACAGCTTCATAAAATTATCCAAGATAAATACACACTTGCATGTCCCAAATAAACTAAATAATATTATCAACTGACTCAAGTGACTAACTACTAACTGACACATTCATAGCACTTGAACTAACAATACCTAAGTACATTCGGACAGCAGCTAACTAGCTAAATAAACTTTGCACAGCTGGCTAACTATACGTTCTAGTATATAGCTACCTATACTACTTATTATTGTTTACCAAACTCTAATAATTTCTAAATTATTTATTAAGGAATAAACCTCGTTAAACCTAAAAAGGAGCACTTAACCCACCTGCATACTGATAAAGATATTTTCTGTAGAAAACGCAGAGCGTGTGCTCGAGGAATGATTTTTCTTTGAACTATTTATCTTTTTCTCATCGAAAATATTCCACGAATACTAAATACATACCAGATTTACCAAGATTAGGTTTTCTGAGGATTTTACAGCAAACTATCCAATAGGGATATTGCCATAATACGATAATTAATTAATTAATATTATTATTAGGCAGATTGATATTATAATAAACC
>JABASI010003427.1:0-16586 GCA_019776505.1 Tomocerus nigrus
ATATTTGGCCTTTTTTGGCACATATTTTGTCGTTTTTTAGCACATATTTACATACATATTTTGAGATTTTTGGCACATACATATCCGCCCTATGATGAATGATTATAAAATGACTTCTCTCTCTCCAAATGAATCCCTTACTCCTACAAGTTTACGATCTGTGTACGTGCACGTATGTAAACTCTTGACTTACTCAGGACTACAATGTCTCCTTCTTTTATTGTTACACTTTCACTCTGCTATGATTATCATCTACAGTCAATTACTTTATCAAGATAGTATTTTCCTTACCGAACTGCTTTCCTACCTATGACTGACCTCAAGTTGCAATTTTAAAAAATCCCTTGCGGAATTGAAGGTTTCTAACATGTATCTGCACATAAAAGCAATTCATGTGCCGTTTACTTGTCAAGGTGGGTGCAAGATTCAATGAGCTTTCAATTGTACAGATATCAGTGCACTTTTCCCATCTACACTGATACTAAAATCACAGTGCCTGTGCGGTTTTGCCGTATCTAATTCTTTGGACTTAAGCTACTAGCAATTGATTTCGTTGAAATAGTGGCACTGGATCAGGTTGTAAGGCTGCCAATCGTCACTAGTCGATGAGTCCTGTCTAATGTGCGTTTACTTACAATGTTCTCGAACACTGCAGCCACTTTTTATGGTACTTTTGTCATGCAAATCAAATGACACCTAAACTACTGATGAATGCCAATTAATAATGACTTATTTTCTGTACCAAAAAACACTATTTAATTACACAGTTAATTAAATCAATTCACACAGAGACTCAGCTTCATACGCACACTTCGACTGATGTCACTCGGCACCTTGTCGCAACAAGATTCCGGTGAGGACTGAGCGTTCTTTCTTCTCCACGCTACTCTTCTCTCAACTTGTCGTAGCCACGTAGTCAAAACGTTTACGTGGCAATTACGACGCAACTCGTAGTGTGCGCATGCTTCACATTTACATCATTCATTTCATCATTTTATGCACACAATACAAGTTCATGTTAGATCACTAACTTACAAGACATTCAATTATTTCATGTAATCCATATCATTTACAAGACTTTCATAACATACTCATGAAACACAACTGTATTACAAGATTTCATTAAACATACAATAAAATAGGACTTGAAAAGTCTCAACAATGCCCCTACAAACAAAGTTGCGTATGAACTATGTGTGATGTGTGAAGTAGTATATAGGTATACTGGTATAGTGGTATTGTATTTATAAGTTCGCACTTCATTACAAACAAACGCGGCACACTTTCAGGCCCCACAGTTGCACAAATTGTGCATCTATACTGAATACAGATGTGTAGGTGCCTATGAATTAGCAAGTCCCAAAATCATCTGTGCTTTCAGTTTCAGTGTCTTTCCCTTACAAGCTGTGAAGCATGCATGATGCATCTTGCATCCGAAATGTCACAAAATAGGCAAAGGATGGAAATGGCATTGTCTTTTTTATTTTCCCAATAAAAGGATGTACACAACTTACACGAGGTTGTGCAGATAGATATAATGATAGGGAATTCATTTTAATGATAAAGGATGGCTTTAATGATAACTAAAAATAACTGCTTGCAATAAATACTCATTACAATAAATAGGAATACCTACTTGACTTTCACCAGTTTCACTTCATGGGGATTTACAGTTATACTAGATAATATGGTATGTGTCATCTAATAACGTAACCCGTAAATACACAGCTCCAAGCGAGTTTCGATTTCGAGCACCCATTCACCCAACCCCACATACAGACACTGTAAATTACTTTTCAAACGGAGCGATCCAATCGAACAAAAGAAACTGCATCATACTTCGTCTCATGTTGCTCACCCTCGTAGTTCGTAGTGGTACTGTAAATAAATAATGTTCATCACAGCTATCTATAGTGCAGATAAATAAAAAATTACAATTTTGTAGCAACCGTCCGAGGACATTGATTAAATTAAACTATTTTTAAACTCTGTAAGTTAATCGATAGGTACACTCAATTCCCAAAATACTCTCGACTCTCACATGATGATTTTAAAAGAATTTGTTAGTTTATATTGACATGCTTGAAGTTTGAACATTGAACGAATGTGTACTCTATTAGGTCAAATTACGCCTTCCAACGGAAAATAAAAATCTACTAGCTGTAGCTCTTCTTTATGCCATTAAAACTGATATATTTAATATTGGTCTTAATTTTGGGATGCCTCGTTGTAGCCCACGGTTTCACGAAGGAGAATTGCATTTTTATGCTGAAAATATACAGGCTTATAGTTTCTGTTTGTGCAAGGGAAACAAAATATATAGATCTAGAGACTACAGAATATTCGTCATAATAATATAAAGAATAATAGGGAAGCATCATTTATTTCTTACATGTATTATGTGTGTTAGTTATAAATGGGGAAAGGGGAAGGCATGCACTGTCTCCCTGTATTGGTGAGGTGGCTAAGTATGTCGGTAGTAATAGTAATAAGTTAAGTATGTTAAGCAGAAGTTGTTAGGTTAAAAGCAACACATCTCAACCTTAATGTTTTGGGCTATTAATGTTATATTAGTGAAGTCTGAGCCTGTGAGCTGGATTCGATGGAGAATGGAGAATAATAGGAGGAAAGAGCCAGAGCGGAAGTAACAACCCATCCGGTTGCTAAAGACGCCAAAATCAAAAGGCACAATGCTCTGCGGTGTTTAGTAGATTAGGGTAGATGTCTACATATGAATCTTTCCAACTATTTAACTTAATGCTAAGCAAACTGGCGTATAAAGAGTTCTTTGTGGGCGGGCTATAAGGACAACAACTGCTATAGCATAGCAGTCAATTTAATTTACTTGGCTTAGGCAGGTTGAGTTGGGCAGAGCATTCTTTAGCAGTTAGCCCTTCGCCTATCGCTTAGTGTCGTTTCCTTTGCTCGGCTACTGATACTGATAGAGCGACACACGGAGCAGAGGGAAAGCTAAGCAATCGTAAATTTTTATCTGGAATTGATGGATTGAATTGATCAGCTCTGCTCTCACATTAATTTCACTCATGAATTTCATTTGGAAGCAGGGCTTTTAGTTCTATTAATGGCAATATAGTCCTCCTGCCCATTTCCCGTGATGGCTTTGCCGACTATGAGTATTTACTTGTCAGTTTCCATATCCATGGAGCCTACTCTGCCTCCGCTCAATTCCATCCTGTCTAAATCACGAGGATAAGAAAAGAAAGTAGCAAACTACATTACTTATTGCTAGGTGTGTTCCTTTAGCAGACGAATACGAACCCACCGCGCTCCATTTCCGATAACCTCTCCTAACAAAATCCCAACTCTTATGCCCTCGACATCTACAAATGCACTTTCCTCTACTTTCGAATTTACTACGTACAAGGCACAACCATCAAATCACATCGGAAGGATCATACATAAACAAATAAACATGCCCACAGCCCAAATCCAAAATATTTATCTTCAGTTTACTAATAAATATTTTCGATGGTGGGCATTAACACATGTAATGAAGGACAGGGCTATAAAATAGCAAGTGATCATAATATTGAAAAATATTTTTAATGCATGACGCTATAAAAATGCGAATGCTAGATGGATGGAGAAAAGTTTCGTGCGAACATTTTGTGGCCTAAAAGTAATTTAGACTCAAATTCTACAAAAACTGACAGATAAATTATTTTCTGGACTTTGTAATCCACATATTATAGTCTTGGAGTGCATCCGACCGAATGAGAATTGCAGTTACATTAGGAGTTTCTTATCTCGCATTATATGATGCTTTTTTCTGACCTAAATAAATACAGTGTTGATGGAGCGAAGCGGATCGCCTGTTTTTGTTCCTCTCGTCAAACAATTAATCAGTCAATGAGCAGTGAAAGTGAAAGAGACATATAATATAACGATCCAAATAATATATGCGATGTGTAGGTAGCTATGTAGGACATAGGATCATCCATCTAACGAATCCCCTTAAGATTTAAAAGAGATGATGGTAGAAAAGAGCAATGCGTTAGCTTATGATGACTATGACTAGCCTTGCATTTATCTATACAATATTTGATGTCATTTATAAGAAATTCATCTTGTGTAAAGAATGTTAATTCAAGAAGACCACCTACCAATGTGTGTTATTATGCTCGAATGAAGGAAATAGAATCGTTTACAAGTGTGAACTTTGGGGCCAATTTGAAAGTACTTATTGGATTGAACAGTGCATACTGTATAGATACTTACATTGTTAAAGTCACTATTAGTGCTTTCTACATACCCTGTGGCTTTGTTGGAATCTATATAGACACCCCTTGCAAACCGAACTTCCTCCAAAAGGCTTAACAAGATTCAAGATTTTGCGTTATATTGAATTATTCCTGTCTTGAAATATGTCATCAGTATTACGACAATTTTATAATATTTTAAAACTTTCGGTGGATAAGTCAACCGTCATTCTCAATTTTGTTGATTAGAAATTTTCACTTAACGACCTCTGAAATTCGTAACGTTCGAGATAATATTATGATGACTACCTACATATTTAGGGATATTTTATAAAAAATTTAATAAATAATTGAGTTGAAATGAAACCTTCTGAAGCCTTTACCTTGACATGTTAAATACATGCAAAATGATTGCATCATTTGATTTTCACAATTCGCATTCACCTGCTTTACATTATGTAAGGGTGCTATGACTATTATTCCATATCACAAAGATTGCTACGACAGTCAGATGTATGTAAAATTCGTCAAGCAAATAATCGCAAAGGAATCTACCTCAATAGTTTGATTTAGCAACTATCAAAGGATTAGTACGTATGTTTTACAGGGAGAAATTCAGATACAGTAGCTACTTTAATGGAAAATTTAGCACAGTAAGAAATTTTCTAAACGATCTCTGAAGCTGGAAGACTGCAGGACATTTATTATTTATTTGAAAGGATCGTTATATTAACTAGAATATTTCATTATACATATATGGCATAGTTGCATACAATTATCAAAGGAGATAATGAATGAAATGACATAATAACATTATCCGTCGCTGCTTTACAGTTGTGTGGATGCATTTTCATTTATTTCCACGGGGTGCTGTGTGGATAGATCGGTGAAGTAAGAAATGGAAGGCAAGGCAAAAAGGAAGGCGAATGGTATTTTCTTTCCCTTAGCCTCACACCCGACAGGATGAGTTAGGGAAAGAGCGTAGGGCACATTTGCCTTGTTTTGCAGCTACGACTCGACTACTAGGGTTCACATGGCCACATGTACATCGCCTTTTTCTCTCCTTGCTTTCTCCGTGCATCTGTGTTTATCATGTAGGATCGCATGGCAGGACTTGAGATGCTATCGCATCTTATGTACATACACAGAATACATGGATTGAATTGCTGTGTGTCTATTGGAAAGTTAAACAGAGGTAGTTATGTATGTAGAGGAGGAAGAGGCCCGGCCCGCACTCTCACCACCACCGTTCGTTAGCACACCACCGAAAAAGAAGAAGAAAGCGGGACAGAGCAACCACCATGGAATAATAACAGTGAGCTGCGGACTATCTCTCAGGAAAGTTACACTTAGCAAGGATCCCGGCCAAATCGCTCTGCACCACCCAACCAGCCCATTTCTTCCTCATCTCTCGAACGACCAACTTCTTCTGGCCCACTCCTCTCATTTCCCAAAACAACATAATATTTCCTACACTATTCCCCTCCTCAGGATTGTTGTCTCTTAATTGTAATTAGTTTGTTGAGCAACTCAATTCACAAGTCAGAGCTAAAGAGACAATTTAAAAAAGGAAAGGAGAAATTGAGGGGAAAAATTAATTTGCTCCAGTTTTGATATTTAAACTGGGATCGTCGGTTTGATCTGAGTTTGTCTTGTTCCCTCGTGTCTCTGAGGCTCCGTGCTGACTTGAGTGGTTTCGCCAGTTGAAAAGTTGAAGTTCCTTCATGAACATGAAGAGAAGAAGATCGATGTCTATCACTGTTGTGGGTTAATGGGTAACATACCATAACATCTCCCCATGTTCACTTCAAGTACAACGGTCAATTCTTATCATTCTTGTCTTGGCACCCGAGACGGCCGCATCTGCGAATAGACAAAACAAAAACGTGGAGTCAAAGCCAACCAACCCCCAATTTATTCGCAAGTTCCCCCAAACCATTCCCTTCTTTGACTCTCTTCGCTTCTAACGTAACAACTCTAAGAGCTGGAGCTTTTCCAACATTTCGACACTGTTAATAAATCTTCTTGGGATTCTATTACTTTTTTGTTTGTAAAGTGCCATTTATTTTTTAACTTTTTTATTTGACTTATTTCTAAAACAATAAATGTGAGTTCAACTGCAATTCGAAACTTGTGTTCTGTGTTAGTAGTAGCTAATATCTGTAGTTTTCCTTCGCCTCTATAGTCGACTCTAAGCAAGAGGACATTTCATTTGTATCAACTTGGTTAAAATAATAAGTTTAATTCTTTCGTGAAAAACTTTGACAATTTCGGAGGGAAGTAAAGAGAAGAGTTGTTGGTTGCTTTGGTGGGCAGAAGTGAGCCTTGCTCTATTTTAAGGGATTCAAAGACAAAAAGTCAAGTAACTTAATCTGACTACTCTGGGAACATTTACCGCAAATAGAATTTCTTTTCTGTTTGTTAATTGACTGCTGACAAGAATGACGTTGCCAGCATAAGCTCATGATCTCGAGATGAGCCTTCTCCACTCCGTCTCATCTGTTACCTCCACCTTGACTATTTTTCTACTTTCACTCAACTCAGGTACGCAATCCTATCATATTTCCTTCTTTATACGAAACATAACTCCTGTGACTATTTCACTTGATGAACAACTTTCATTCAAGATCCCTCTTGATTATCTACATATTCAGTACCTATATAGAATCTTTGAACATATTAACGAAGTTTACATTTCCCTCTGCAAATTCTTGGAAAATATAAATTAGGTTATTACGGGGTTATTGAACTCTGTTTATCTTGAATTGAATTCCTGGGTTCCTATGGTCGTGGGGCTCTACAGAGATCTTTAGAGATTCAACCCTTCTATTGTATTTCTTATTTTCTGATGCCGCATGCCAATTATAACTATTTATTAATATATCTGATAATTATGTAGTACACTACTTTTAATGTATACATTTAATGTATAGACATAAATATAGCACTAATTGAATGGGTTCAAAGAAGTTATGAATTAAATATATGTAGAATAGCCAAAGATGTTGGGAGAATTTTGTCTGAAGGGGGTGAATTGATTTTCTAACTCATTTTCCATGCATATGAATTTAAATTAAAGAATTGGATTATTATCTGGCAGGGAATCTTGATCTCTGATTTTTTGACTCTCTTAGTAAGTATCTAATTCTACATTTATGAGTAATGAACTTTTAGGGTTTACGACTGAATTACCAGCACGTAGTGCAACATCCTAAAACGTAGGAGAAGAATATTGTCGTGAATAAGCGAGCCGTACATGTAAAGTGATAGGAGGAGGACGAGGAGACGACTGGCTAAATACGTGACAGTTAGTTACGTATATCAATGAAGACATCAAATCTATTTCATCATAATAGGAGACACACTGGTAGTAGGTAGCAAGTAATTCCAGCCGTCTAAGCAGAAATGTGGTGAAATGAGTGGAAATAGTGCATAGACGGAGAGTGGCTGTGAATATTGGAATAAAGTCGAGTCTCATTTGTGCCAGAGATGTAAACTGGGACATATTTAGTGTTTAGTGTAGCATAAATCAAAGGATAAAGAATTTTCCGAGCATCACCATCATCACCATCAACGAGCAAACGAAACGAAACCAGTCGGTAGTTAATGGAGAGTGAGATACTACAATTGCTATTCACAGTTCACTCGACTCCCAATGAGTTTCAGACAGTGCACTATTTAAGGGGTTCCCTATCCCATCCAATCCAATCCACCAACTTCCAGCATTTTACGATTTCAACCCTTTCACAAGTAACTCCAAGATATTTACTGCCGACTACATAATAATAACTTAAACCAAACTGACTATCTCTGTATCATATGAAATGAGGTGACGATATGAACTCAAATCTAAGCTCTTCCAACCTAGCGTCTTCATTTAATACTCTTTCCGTGTCATTCAAACCCTAATGCACTTCTAAACTCATCTCCATCTCTCCCAGATCGCCATTAATACTAAAAACTCGCCCTATTAAATATCTTTAAAAATCCTGCTCCATTACCAAACTGAGCCATGCATCACCGATGCATTAATTGCATATTTTTTCTAAACGACCCCTGAAATGGCCCATTACATCACTTTTCTAGTTTAGATTTGCATTTAAAAGAGACATCAATTCGAATTGGAAACCAGAAAATGTATTCCAACAACAATCTATTTCTCAATGCTTAGAGCATTTCATAGTGATCAATTGTAATGAAACCGTTTTATTCCCCAACTCTTTATTACCAGGATCTTTAGTATATACAACTCCATTTTCTGAGAATAAATTTTAATTGCATTGCAAAAGATTCTGTTCTCCTACGTCATAGAATGCAAAAAAAGATCCTGACGTCAAGACCTTTGACGAAAGCTGATTATGTAAATGGTCTCATTGTATGACTCAACTTTAATGAAGTGAGTAATCGTCACTTAATTTGAATAAAAAATAAATGTAGGTGCCTATCTAACAGGGAAGTCAACTAAATATTTATTAATGATCTGTGTTGAAAAAGATTAGTCAATAGTTGACTTTTGTAACAGAGAAACAGCATGTTGATGAAGAAATAAACTTAAATTCTAATTGTGAGGAAATTAATGGTCATGGCCAATGGTAAATGAATGTTTTGAGAGATAGAAAGTATAAAGTGACTCTCATTCATTGTCCAGTGTATCTAAGTGTCCATTTATGTATTCACTGAGAGAGAGAAAGGAGGGGTAACGGTTAACGAATGCATTTAGGAAGGCACATGAGACATGGCTAGGTAAATTAGCATTCAGGAAGATTGCATTGCGTTGTAAAGTGTGATTGAGGGGAAAGTAAGAGGGAAAGTGGTTGACTTTGACTTTCACTCTCAAGTCATGCATTCAGTTGGGATGCTTATATAGCCCTATCCTAGCGTATAGCTGTAACAGAAATAACTGTGTTGAAGATAAGTGCATTTGAGTGTGGTCCTCTCTAATTGACTTTAGCACTCATATCAAATGATAGGAAAGTGTAGTGGAGTACAGTTACTACATGCAGACAAAGATGTAAAATAGAAAAGAGAGTGAATGAATCCAGCTAGCTAATCGTGAATAGACAGGAGGAGTAAGTAAGTAAGCTGAGCAGTTTGATAGAGTGAGTGAGGGGCAGGAGGACAAGACAACCCACCGAATATACTTGAGTGATCCACATGGTCACTGAAATGAAAAGCACAGCTCAGAGAACATTTTACAGCGTACACAAATGCATTACCTATACATAAATAGACTGTCGGGTGACATTGATACTCTGCTTTGATGCTGGGGCTCGTTAGAGAAAATAATTCGTGAGGACTTTATAATGCTCTAAATATTTGCCTAATAAGGAGAGATACATTTATGAGATGAGACATGCTATCATTTACAAATATCAACACCACTCGACCATTTCCTTGTAACTAACAGTCAACTGAACTCAGTCGTACTGCAGTGCAACTCAATGCAATAACATCCCGTCTCTCCCAATTTTTGAAAGTCAATTCACCTTGTAAATATTTATTTGGGGGCGCAGACATTTTCCGATACACTTTCCCATGTGAAGTACTAAATTGAAGCCCAATAGATAGTTTTGTTGAAACGGTGCAATGGCCATGCTATTTGTTTAATACTACGCACGCATATTTATGTACAGTACATAATAGTACATATAGGTAGGTACCTACGTAAGTATTATATGACATTGTGCGTTGATCTATATAGTGGCAGACCACTCTTTGGTTTCATGCTGAGGTATAGGCGTAGCATCTGCGACATCATCTCTTCAGATAACTTTAAACTGTCCTTCTATATAGAAAATAGGTAAGGGATTTGCTATATTTATTTACGGACTGTGCCGTCAACTGGAAATCTCTAGACTACAACTACTCTACTTATCTCCCTACTATAATGCCTCTTTTATATATGCAGTTAAATAAAAGCCATTATGCAACACAAAGCTGTAATGCATTGCGATGCCATTCTCCTCGTCCTCAGTTAAAGTAAGTAAACTAAAGTAGGCATGTGGAATTCAGATAGATGGGCAAATACACGAAAGACGAGACAGACAGAATAGATAGAAAGATAGATGCAATACTCTGCACAAACAACCATAGAGCACATCGAGGAAATGTCCCATTATGTATGTCATGAGTAAATAAATGGCTTCTTATTTGTATTTCTGATTCTGAGTGCATTTATATAATAGAATAGAATATTTGTTAGACTCCACCTCAGTATCTCTATATAGAAAATCTACTTTTTTAAAACTATTTTATATTTTATTAGTTACACTGAAGACTTCAATTTAAAAATATAAATACCTACATCGTGAAATGGGTGCTACATTATCAGTTAGATTTTTTATTTTTGCAATTGTAAACTTTCCCAAAGGATGGAATGAATAAAGTGAATTGTGGATGGCAAGGAAAGGAGGTATCTGTAAGAGAAAGGTTCAGGAGGCGCGTATATTAATATGAGGGGTAGTTGGATGAATATTTGGGGATATGATAAGTAGACATCTCGTCATGGAGTAAGTAGTAGTGATGTGGTCGGGTGTGTGTCATCATGATGATCATGTAGTGATCCGGATGGCCGTGTTAGGGAGAGAGGAAGTTTGTCTTGTCCATGCAAGTCGTGGTGAGTGTCGTAGGAGTGGATGAATAGTGAGAGGGAAGGGAAAGTAAAGAGAGGAGTCAAGTGATGGATGCAAAATCGATTCTAGTGTTTATTTGTGTTGAAGGAGTTCTGGGCAGCTGGGATGACTGGTGGACGTATGACGGGATATCGGGTAAGTAAAAAGTCCTTTTCAAATCTTCTTGTCGCTAAAGAATTTGCGAGGAAAGTCGTTGAGGAGGCAAGGGAAAGGAGAAAGAACCCACACCAGCATACTCCATTTCATGAGATGGGGGATGTTGATGCCTGCTTTGTTGCGGGAATATATTCCCGCAACACATACATGCCCCACATCCAAGTAGAGCACTGATGGAGCTGGAGAAAGCTACCTCGTCCTTTCTCCGGCTACTCTTTCTCTCTCTCTCTCTTGTCACTTCCTCCTCCACTCATTCTCATTCTTCCCAGTTAATGTCCTCTGGAGAAAGAGTGTGTGTAAGCATGTGACGTAGATTTTTACATATTGTCGCTTTATACATGGAATAGAATGCATGCTGGACATTTTATCTTCAGCTTGTGGTCACTCAGATGAAAGCATCCTCTTCACTATCTCTCTAAACTTAGGATATAGCTCCATACGCCTTCCTACCTCAAACTTTTCCCCTTTCTTCCTTATTCCCGTGAAAAATCTTG
Organism: Tomocerus nigrus; assembly: GCA_019776505.1. Classification (NCBI taxonomy): domain Eukaryota; kingdom Metazoa; phylum Arthropoda; class Collembola; order Entomobryomorpha; family Tomoceridae; genus Tomocerus; species Tomocerus nigrus. The sequence goes on from JABASI010003427.1 coordinate 11,503, forward strand.
AGGGAAAATCCTTGGTATTTTTTAGTAACTAACGTGCGTCTCTGTGAAAGCATCCCTATGGAAATGACATCCACACATTCACGTAGTTGATAACTATTTATATAAGAAGATATATCGGATAAGTATTAGGACATCCCTGCTCTGTTGTCCTCTAATGGGCCAAGTCCATTTTAGAAATATTCACTTCATGATATGTTGCTTTCCTCATCTGCCCTTTGTCGCCCTAATGCACCTTTTTACTTAGTTTGACGAGCAGCATGGCTACCAAGGGCCAAACTCATTTTCATAAGAAAGCGACATCAGAAAGGCAACTGACTGGCCATTACCTACACACGACATGGACACAGAGTGCACGTCGACATCAATGAGATTCTAACTTAATAAATTACAATAGAAAATCTGACGGCACCACGGCCACTAAACTCAGCTCAGCCTCAAAATTATCTTCTCCTTTTTTTTACATTGCCAAAAAAAACATTCTGCTATCCGCATCACTTCTACATAGTTCCAAGTTTTGTCGACCCTGCTTTATATATTATTATAGCCAACGACAAAACTATCACTTAAAACGAAAGAACACTATTATATGTAAGTACTGGAATACTTAAACTATCCACTTAAACTACTCATTGTTATAGAGTAGAGAATGTTGACTATCAATCATATGACACTGTCCAATATCCATACATGTACTCCTTCACACTGATGCTCGTTTCGTACCAGAGAAAGTTAAGAATTAAATAATTTGCAAGTTTTCATTGTTGTCACAAATCCTATAACATATTATTATTATTATTATCATTATTATCTGAAAAATAGCAGAACTTAAAAAACATGAGATGCTAAATGGCTGAAAAATTATTTTGAATTGGAAAGTTTTAAAAAGTTTCCATTTATATATTATATATTATGATTATTGCCCGAGTGTATATTGCGCCATTGCATCATCGGACACAGAATTTAAACAATTTTCACCTCGTGAATATATTTCTTTGTGCCGTAGATGTTACTGCTTCAAAACGAAGTCGCCCTCAAGACATGGTAATATATCGCCAATAAGAAATAAGCATAAACTTGTAATTGGAATTGTTTTGCAAAATTGTGTGGCTGGAAACTATTGTTAACGTATGTTAGTGAATATAGCCATGGCCATAGTAAACGGTATGAATTGACTGATTTGATGAAAAGCTGATGAAGACTAATAAACAGTCAATTTAATTCCTGAGAGTTATTCAGTATTTTAGACCAAATCACAAAAATATTAAAACGCATGGTGAAATCTGATTCCTAATTAAGATTGTTTGCAAATATCCGAAATAATTTCAAATTGTCTTGAATGGCTGTATAATTATCGATTAAAAAAGAAACAAAGGAAAGTAGGGATTGAATATTTTTCTGTGTTGCATAGCGACCTTGTGTATAATGAAAGTGGAAAAGAAAGTAGAGATATGGGGGAAGAAGAGCGTGAGCGGATTCCGATAGGATCCGCTTTGTCGATATCAGTAAATAGATCTGTCCAGTCAGATAGGTAACTGGAAGAGAGGCTTAACTGGAATCTCCGTTGATCCCATTGACTCTGTCACGGCAGTATTTGATTTGATCAAAGCTATTTATCCGAATCGTCATCCTACGAGGCAAAGTTGAGTTGATCTAATGAAAAGTTACAAGAGTCAAGTCCAGCTCCGTCCAGTTCAGTGGAGTGCTGGAAAATAAAGTCAGAGACTGGATCGGACTGGACAGGCTGGACTTAGTAGCCAAGTTGGCTACGGCTCTGTTATAGGCGTGACGATTGAGGCTCATAAAGTTATTTTCTCAATATGCTATGAGGAGAGGACTGTGGAAGTTTGTCTGTTCCGCTCCCATCTTCCCTCGCCGCCTCACACTCAAGAAATAAGAGAAGGAAAGTTTTCCTTTTGAAGGTTCTGCAAACGACTGCACTATATCTCTCCCAAAGCCAGTACTTAGTGCCATTTTTAATCCACTGGCCCAATTTAGCACTTGGACTCCCTGCCACTCGCCCTCACCCACCCAAACATCCCACACTCCACCACCGCACCGTACACTACGCAATTATACACACTCTTTCTAATTACGGCTATATGTGTGTGTGTCTTCTCTTAAACACACTAATTTTAATCTAAAAACATAAATTAATTGCTTCAAATTTATCTCCGTTTATTTTACGAATGATGTTTTAATACTCTCCAGAAATATAGAAAATTAAATGTACATTGAAGGTGCGTCCACTGATTTTTACTGGAGAAATTAACAAAAGATTTTATTTGGCCCTTGATATGTGTAGGTACGCATCATTTAACGCTAGCTACGTAATAATCTATTTAGTAAGGAAGGCATTGTCAGTGTCCTCACAATATGATGCGTTTGTGACTGAAGGAGATTAAAGAGACTAAGGGAGTACATGGATTTCATTATAGCAAGAGCTTCTCTCTCTCCCTTTGAATTGCAGACGAAGACTTTTGCATTCCACCAACTCAGCAGAATCACTCACCCCGTAAGAAAAGCTGAGATTCGCGGATACGGTGAAAAGGGAACGACCTTTATTTCCGCTGCACTTCATAGCCACATCTCCACTCACGCTCACAGTTTACTTACACCACACTACAGTCTAAATGTTAACCAGGGAAAATGTTCTATGAGCAATTTCAGACGTCTTATACATTATACAGCAAGTGGGTTATAAATACCGTGCGTGAAAACCATAGCTGATGCTAACAAAAGAAATCATATCACATTATGTATGCAAGTTTTTATGCTAAACAAAATAATCTTTATGTGTATATGTGTACTTAGCCATTTATTTTTAACTACTGATATTATATATTATACAATGAATGAGTTTATTTCCGCATTCTTTAGGCCAGTAGCCCAATACACCCGGTACAATATACATAATACATATTATCAACTTTATATGTCATACAAATAGTAATTGAGTAGCTTTAGAAATGATTCCCTATTACCCTTTACAGTTAACTTTTAAAAAGGTATAATATAAAGTAAGAAAATAAATGCTATTATTTGTTGCCATTTTGCAGTGCATCTGTGAATTTTGATATTTGGATTAAAGGAAAATTAGAATAATTACATTAATAAAATATTTCAAACTCATTTAATTGGGAGGAAGGCATTTCTAATGATCAAAATGCTTTTTAAATTAATGTTTTTCTAAATATTTTCAAGCAATTTACTACATAGGTAAGTAGATATGATCATGAATGATCACTAGTTATAGATCAGGTGTGAATTTGTTACGGTATAGAAGGTAATATAGAAGAGAGCTTCTTGAAATGATAATTGATAACCGTTTGCCAATAAAAAATAACAAGACAAATTCACGGGGTGGTGGGAATCTCCACTCGAAAACGGTGGACTAGAGCAAAGCAATCCCATCCATCAAAACTTGAGCATTATCTCATTGGGCAAGGAGCCCATTGGCCTCTTCCGGTCTTTGCTACACTCTGACAAAGTTGAGACGGGCTCGGTTTGGCCACTTAATTAATGGCAATGTCCAATGGGGTGCGGCAAGGCATTTTTCCCTTTCAATTACCAGTGGGTGGGTACTGTTGCCGATTGTGTGCGATTACATTGTGTCGATTGTCAGCTATAGATAGTGAGAGTATGTGTGTGTATGTGTGGCGAAAGTTGTAAGGAGCGTTGTAATGTCTCAATTACATTGCATTGATCTTTTGGAAAAGAAATATTTTCGGTGTCACATTGGCCTCCTTGCCAATACATAAATAGTTCACATTTATATTTAGGTAGCCATTAGTTTATGGCTTCTTGCTCTAGAAAAGTTTCGTGTACACGTTCCCAACTGGAAAAAAGGTGTTGAGTGAAAATCCCTGGAGAAACAAAGCAGTAGTTTACTTTACAATGTGCCAACGGTGGTGTGCTGTACAATCTGTAGAATTTTCTAGTGCATGTAATGGTGAGTTGGAAAACCTTGACTACTTGCAAACAGCCGACTTGCACTTCCTTCCTAAAATAGGATTAGCAAGCTCCACCGACCGAGCTACCAGCACTAGGAGTCGCCAATATCAAAATTTATAGAACTTATTCTCCGATAGAGCAAATATAAAGCTGATTATCGCCATTTCCACTTGCACTGCTCTGCTGAGCAGAACTGCAGATATTTTATGGACAATTGAACTTGTGTCAATAACATTCGAAATAAACTTGTCTCTGTTTATTGCACAGAGCCTCCATGGAAAATATCTTTCATTCCTTAAAGAACAAACTATAGCACATCATAAAATACTTAGCCTAACAATTATTTATGCCTTTGCATCCATTTATGACTATAGGCCGTACTCTCACTTATTTAATTTACTTTGCATACTACTTAACTAGGATTTATTAAATACTTCCCAATGCAATATGCGCAACATTAATTCCAAATAATGAATGCCTGTTCATAACAGAGTAGCCAAATCTATGGCAATGGCCTAATTACTCTAGTATGCACAGATACATACTTTCGCTCTATGATCAAAAATATAGTTCACTGACAGGACAAAATGAAAATTATTTTTACTTTTAACTGAAAAACACCTTTTACTACGAAAACCTATGAAACTGCTTTCTCCTAAAGGCAGTTTAATTTATGATAGATAGTATTTTACTTCCTATGCCGAAACAATATCTTTAAAGTTTGAAATGAAATCGTAACATTAGTTTAAATAAATCATACAAGACAGGATGATACAGAGTGGCATTGGTGATCTCTGTTGCCCCCGCCCCCGTTTACATAAGGGTAGTGTTCACTACTGGTTGATACAACATAGCAGGAAGTCACTACGTGTACAAGTAACACACTAACAGATACACTAGTATAGTATCTGTACGCCAGTAGTACGTGTAGACTAATAGAGATGACTTTGGAACGACCACGGTGACCTTGACCCAGTCGAAGGGAGTTGTAATGCCATGTAAAAATTACATGAGTAGGGGAAAGTGCTGTAGGTTGTCCGACTGCCATTATCTCAAGTAATCTTTGTTAATAAAAACTGGGATTTTTAGTACATGTGTCAGCTACTTAAATACAAACTTTCACAAAATATTTT
>JABASI010003428.1:0-16584 GCA_019776505.1 Tomocerus nigrus
TGAAATAAAATACACAACGTAGGAATGAAATAAAATACACAGCGTAGGAATGAAATGAAATACATGAGTGGGAATGGAATAAATACATAAGTGGGAATGGAATAAAATACATGAGTGGGAATGGAATAAAATACATGAGGGGGAATAGAATAAAATACACAAAGTGGGAATGTTATGAAATACATAACGGGGGATTGGAATAAGAAACCCAGCTTGGGAATGGAATAAAATACACAGCGTAGGAATGAAACAAAATACACAACATAGGAATGAAACAAAATACACAACGGCGGATTAGAATAAAATACACGACGTGGGAATGGAATAAAGTACACAACGTGGGAATACAATAAAATACACAACAAGGGAATGGAATAAAGTACACAACGTGGAAATGGAATAAACCAGCTTTTTCTTAAACTACACTGACTACCCCGTCCGTAGGACGGGTAATTTACTAGTTTTCTCCAAAAAAGCTAGAAATCTATGCTGTACTAGCTGTACGGTGAGTGAAGGGTGAATGGGTGAAGTGAAGTGAGTTTGAGTGTGTCTATTCATTGCGATGCATGTGGAAGAAGCGGCTTAGCGACGCGGCCTTTCACATCCTTTATTTTGCGTCGGCCACGGGCATATTATTCTTCATTTCGATTGTATTGTCTTCAAATTTTGTCCATTCTCTAACGGAAACGCTGCTTGCAGAGTTCGATTGAACTGATAAATCTAGAAAATTGGAAAATGTAAGCTACGTTTGACTTTAATGATTTCAAAAATCGCAGTTGATTATTAATTTTGAGCTTGGGTATCTTAATTAAGCCATAAGCATCATTGATCATTTTTGAATGTATATAGAAATAGAAATATAAATGATTTTCGCTACTTCATCAATCGAATACATTCAACATTGTTTTGTTATTTTTCAGCTACCGTTAACTTTATTTGCACATTGGGGAGTCTAAATCGGGTTCGGAATCGAGCATATTGTTATCTTGCATCTAAATCAATTTTTTGGTGGTGACGGGACAGGAACTGTTGAATTTCAACGAAATTATGGCAAAAGGTGAGTATATTTTTACTAACAACTTATTGATTTATACATATATAATTATATTCATATATTCTTCATTGCAAAGTCAAAAGTTCCATAAATGTTAACGTGTAACGGGATATACTTTTTTGGCGCTGTATTGAAATAATTGTCCGAAATCTGAAGTAAAACTATTAAGTTGAGAATAATTTCGTTAATTTTTTAAAGGTAAAGACAGCAAGCGTCGTGTGGCGGAGGAGTCTAGTGAGGCTGATTGGACGGAACCGAACTACGCTGACAAGGAGTGGTTTAAACGAGAATCTTGCAGGTGCCAGGAGTGCGACAAAGTTTTCGAGAGTCCAGCCGACGCTTCGAAATGTATCACATCGGGGCACAAGCGTCTCCGTTGCTACTTCTGCTTCTGCACGGTCAAGAATACGGAGGAGCTGTTCAACCACTTCACGGATAGGCACAACCAGGGCGGGAAAGAGACCTCCCTCATCTGTCCCTACTGCGAATCGACTGTACCCTACAAATCCGTCTCATGTCACGTTATCTCTATCCATATGACCAACTGCGCTAAAGGTCAACCTGAGAAAGGGAAATCTGGAGCCACCTCCAAAGGCTCAAAAGCCAATGGATCTGCCAAAAAGAAGAAAGCCGACTCGGATGACTCTGAAGATGAGTCTGAAGTTGAAGAAGAGGATGAGGATGAAGAAGAAGAGGAGGAGGCGTCGGAGACGGGAAGCGATTCGGACTCGAGAAAAGAAAACGTCAAGAGCAAAGCTAAAGCAAATAATAAGCGTCCAGTGAAACGAGCGGCTGCTTCTGAAAGTGAAGATGAAAGTGACGACAGCGAACCGGAAATTATAAGGAAGCCCAAGAATGTCAAGAAAGACAATGGCAAGAAAAATGAATCTGAATCGGAGCCAGAATCTGCAAATGACGACGAGGACGAAGAAGATTCAGACGATGCTAGCGCCAAGAAGGGTAAAAGCGTCAAAAATTCCGCGAAGCGAAAGGCGGATCCTGAATCTTCAACTGAAGAAGTGGACAACTCCGATGATGACTCCGACTATGAGGGCAGCAAGCGAAATGGGAAAAAACCGCCAGCTAAAAAATTGGCCGTCAGAGGAAAGGGAAAAGTTACAGCTTCAAAAAGGGCTCCAGCTCCAAAGGCTTCTCCAAAAAAGGCTCCAGCTCCAAAGGCTTCTCCAAAAAAGGCTCCCGCGAAAGCAGGAAAACGACGCTAGAGAGTCGACACAATTATTTTCTTATTTGTTCTTACTTTTAATTTTTAAGTTTGACCTTCAACTGAAACTGATGCTCAGGTCTGTCTTACAATATTAATTAATTATGTATCAAACTATCTGACAATATTATGACATCATCAAACTATTCAAACTGTCTTAGTCTTACAATATTATATAGCAAACTATATCTTACAATATTCCTATATATGTCCTACAATATTATATATTAGTTAAATAACTAGTACAATATTGTACTAATGTAGAGTTAATAAGGCTTATACATTCATTGACGTTAAAATATGCCTAATATCTAATTATATCTATTATAGTGATTACGTAAAAATTCCCAAGACAAATCAATTCCAGACGAAATTGCCATTTTTGAACTTAAACTTTTGTGACCCTCTAGTGATTACTAGAATAGTATAGAAAACAGATGCAAATTATATTATAACATTTAATAAAGTTCCTCTCTGTAAAATCTTGAGCCTGTGATATTTTTATTGTGTGACTTTATCATTTTGTATTCATACTTCGCCATTTCATACTTCGAAATTTGATTTCAGGGATTCAAATTCACTATAATTTCGAATGAAATAAGTAATAAATGAGCAAAACAGTGGGTTTATCATTGGCTCTCGTTCTCGAAGAATTTATTAAACCTTTTTGAACATAAAATGATTTTACAATTTGTTTAAATGACTGATCATTTAGCAGTCATACTACACAGAGCATAGAAATGTAACTGACTAAACTATTGACTACTAAATAGTATAATCAATATAATTCCATTTATTGTGGAGTTTTGACATAATATTCATAATAGGGTTGAAAGGATTAATTTGTTATTATAATAATTATTATCATTATGATCTACGTAAATATAAACCTACATATAAATATCTCTTTAAATGCACTAGTCAGCATCCTCCAGGGGAGCCAGTGTATGTAAACTGCTTAGACTACTATTTAATTAGTAATCTCCTTTCGTTCCTCATTAAATACATATCTACCTATTCAATACCGTGATCTTTTTATCGGCTAGAACAACTATACCAACAAATACAGGTAGGTAGTCATCCCTATTGGCCACAATGACCAAACATATTGGCCGAAACCCACTTTTCATTTATCTTTAATATTTATTTAATAACATCAACATTACTATTGTTAGAAGCATGAAGCATCCCCTAACATTTCCTTCCAACTTTTAATTCAACTTTAGTTTTAACGGACATTAATAATCTAATAATTATTGAATTTAATTATTTCTTAAAAAATGGAACATGGCTCACAAAGTTCGAGTCGTAATTATTATGTTAATTTTGGGAGCAGAAGAGTAGAACTAGAACTTCTAGTCCCTCGTATACACACATTTCCATTTTCAGTCATAAAAATGCAATGTCGTTTTCTTTTATTTAGAATAAATTTTTATATCCATTCCTGGCTTCAATAAGCGTACGTACTTAATATAATCATTATAATACTACTATAATAGTAACTTATGTAGTTGGGGTTGGGATAGACAGGAAACATATTTGCAGTGCAATTGAAATTATAAAATTATAAACATTACTGTGTTGACGTTGTCCATGAATTAGAGAGAGAGAGAGAGAGAGAGGTTCCGGTTCTGCTCTTTTACTACAAATACATGACAGGATATAGAACCGATATAACATTATAGCTCTTCTAATTAAATGTTCTTAATTGTGCTATTCTTAAAATTAGACATTTAACATTGACACATAATTTGTTGTGCATATTTATTTTCTTTTGTACAGAGGTAACTACAATTTCATTAATCTTTAAATAATTTTATTATTATTCTGTTCAAATGAGTTCCACTTCGAAAAGGCAAACGTAATAAACGGCAATGACTACAAAGTTCAAAGTACTAACAAGGATATAAACACTTGTGTCCTCTTCATTGATGCACACACGACACGGCTACACACTTTTTACTGTACAAAGATATTCGTCACACCACTCACCACACGTCACACACACACACACACGTGCGAGCGAATATAATATTATTATTATAATCCCTTACTTCTGCAATTCACTTCACCGTAATTAAACCACCTTCATCTTAAAGGCCTCTATCCTCCTCCAATAACACATCAAGTAATTAAATACAGACGCAAAATGTTCATATTCTTTGACAATAATAACAACTACTACTGCTTATCATGCTTTTAAATATTTAATCATAGGTACGTACATGTAATTATATATTATTACTTTATTATGCTAAATGCTTTTACTAAGCAGTACGTGCGTACGTATCATAGATAGATGTTTCACTTTCACTTTATTATTTAATGAATATACATTTAGGATAGGAGAAGTTCCTAATTTTCTACCTTGAGAATCTCCGTTATCAATTACCTTACATAAATAAATGCGCCAATATTGACTTGACTATTATGCATCAAGGAATAAATCGTGATAATTTTAGGAAACTTCTGTAGTGTACGTGACCCACTAGTTAGCAGGGGATGGGATTTGCACTGAAAACATTTTTACAACCTAGAAACTGTATAGAAGATACGGGCAATTCTTTAAATCGTCATAATAGCATTGACAAAAATTAAGTGATCGTTCTCACACCCTACTTAACCACACCCTGCCTCGATCTACCTATACACAGTTTTACAAACTTGGCAAATAAACGATTTCCACCCAAAGACCCCATTCTGGGTTACTACGTATGAATAGTGACGAAGAGAGTTTTGCAAACAACAAAACCCATGAATACAAATTCTTACAAATATAAGAAAGTTAAATACACAAACGATAATTATTATTAGTAACAAAGAGAACGAAGTATAAAGAGCAAGCAAGATGATCATAATAATTATTATATGATTATAACGTATATCAAAGAATAGAACTACCTAGGTTTATAGTAATATTATTATTATTAGTATAATGTACATGATAAATGAAGATGAATACTGAGAGTTGAAGAATGTAGCTTTATGCATGAATCCCATCAGACAGTCTTTTTCGGAAAAGAGTTTTTTGAGTCGATTACGCCCACCCACCCGCGAGAATGCAGTGCTTGGGAGACAGAAAATGGGAGATAATCACAAGTCCCGCCTACTGCCACCCTGACATCCTTCATTCTACCTCTACCCTATCTAAAGCTAAACTTTGTTGTATGCACTGGCAAGTTCTCTACTCAACGGAAGATCAGTGATTTATTGAATCAAGTGGAAAGTCTATCGGCCAGTGTAGTAATCTTATAATATCCCTTGTTTTTCAGTAATTGAGCAAATATATTAATATTAATCTAAATATTATCCAGGAAGAAGACAAAGACAATCGGCTCTCATCTGCCAAAAAACCGAAATGAGACTCACAGTTCCTGCTAAACATAATAATCATTATTATCATCAATCAAAAACTCGAAAATTCAAAACGTAATTAGTTAATTAATACAGGTAGGTAGGTATTTACAGATTGCCGCGTCTTTATCTAATTGTAAATGGCGCGTCAGAGACGGAAGATGAGAAAAGAAAAAATAAATTATAAGAGAAAAGACTGGCTTCTGGTTTGGCTGGGACTAGTTGACTTAAAAAAATTGGAGATTTCGTTTTCGGGAGTGGGAGGAGGAGCCGGTTCAGTGGTTATCTTTCTTGTGCTCGTCCTCCTTGAATTGGGCAGGGAAGCGCGGTTTGCACAGCACCTGCGGCTTCACCTTCACTTGCGGCTTTTCTTTGGCGTTCGCTTCAAAAAAACTTATCTGGGCTTTGGCGGGTCCGACGGGCTCAGGCGTCCCGCCCTCCCCGTCCCTTTGCGGGCTACTGCGGCAGCTCTGATTCTTTTTCAGTGTGCACTGGTTCTGTTTGGCGAAGCACTCGGCGGCCGTGTTCATGTCGGGGCTGTCAGGGGCGGCGGGGCTGCCCGACCCACTGGACGACGGGCTCGTCTCCGTCTTCTCCGACTGGACGGGCAGGTCCATGACGAGATCGGGCGTGTGTCCGTGCCGGGCCCGCATCTCCCAGAACTGGATGTTGGAGCGGAGCCCTTTTCCCGCCTTGCCTGGTTCCAGGTCCTCCGACTTGGACTTGGAGTGGGAGATGGTGGCCAGCGGCTTAGCGACGACAACCGGGGCGGGGGCGCCGTCCCACGACTTGGTCTTCGTGTGGATCTTGCGCTCGGGCGACGGAAGACGCTCGGGCACGCCCTCGTTCTCCACGCACTTGGGCGTGGAGAAAGACATGTTGAGCGTCGTGGCGGAGGAGGAGTCAAGGTCCGACTCTTTCGCCGACTCGTCTTCCGTCACTGACGTCAGGGAACTGAAGTCGTCGGCGGGAGCCGGGAGCGGGACCGTCTCCTCCGACAGCAGCACCGCGGGTTCCGCCGAAGACGACGTAGCCTCCTTCCCCGCTCCTAATGCCCCTCCTCCCGCCGATTCCAACTCCTATTCGGAAAATACAATTCTATTTGTGGGTTCTTTTACTCGCCGAGCTAATTAATGGCTAACCACCTGCCTCCAGCATTCAACTTACAAACAACAATTAAAAGACAACAATTTCAAGCAACGCTCATTCACCTACAACAACTATCACTAAGCAGGAACTGACTCGTACAAAATTAAGAACTACTTATGAATAGCTACAAGAAAATAATAATAATAATTAATAATAATAATAATACTATACTTATCGTCTACTACAAATTGTCCAGAAACAGTAGAAGTAAAAATTATCAAAATAAATGCTAAGGCTTAAAGCTTTGAGAGTATTACAGTTGTAATTGTACAAAATTGACGTGAACGAACAGTAAGTACAGATCAGAGTCATGCATTAAAAGAACACAAAATATGGTCAAATCTTTTTCTACCACCCAGCAAATAAAGTTCATCTTCTCCTACAGACAGATACAAGTCCTCCTTAAAAACTAATCATAAACAAGATGTCGGCAACAGAGTCAAACCTAATATGGTTTTTGTACTTTCTACTTTGCACACTACGTCATTAATGTCACATACGTTTCATCCATTGACTATAACTACGCCTTACAGTTTAAAAATATATTCAACCACTACAAAGTATTTTAACAGTGTAAAAGTGGGCTTCTATCAAATCCTTATAATCCTATCATTATAATCCGCACAACTGCTACTGCAGCAAATGACATCATTAAATACAGAATGGTGTTGAAAAACACTGAATATTTACGAACAGAATTTAATGTCGTCATATCTTTCAGTAAAATATTTTATATATCTTGCTTAAGTGGGAAACGTTGGAAGTTCGTACGTACATTTATATAACTTTCCATAAATCTATAAACAATTCAGACGCAAACCATCCATCGACTACAACGGAATGTTACGTTGAAAATATTTATAGACTTTATGAAGGCAAAGTGTACAGAACTATACTATAATAACTCCTAAAAAAATTCCAACGCCATTAAATGTGGAAAAGAGTGCAACTAAAAGGTAGTAATAATATTTGGCTATAAATAATATTAATAAAGATCGTGCTCTAATAATTGCAACTATAAATGGTCCAGAGGGAGAAATGAAAAGTGAGCACGGACACTAATTAAGAGGAGGCCAAGACAAAACGGGCAAGACAAGGCCTGCGGCCGAACAAGACAGTCATCAACAGTGGCAGTGGCAACAAGAAACGAAGAAGGAGTCAATGAGCGAGCCAAGGTCAGAAGTGGTCACGTGACAAAAGGCAGAGAGAGTCCTACACAGCAGTTTCCAATACCTCTTCCAGCAGGGCTTCCCGCCACACGGGCTGCGAGGTGAAGACCCGGTCGTCCGACACGCTCAACGAACGCTGGTGGCAGTGTCCCGCCATGACCCGCGTCGCGTTCGGCGGGACTGCGACAGGAATTGTGCCTCCTTTGCCCCACACGCCCTCCTTCTCCAGACTGCCGAACTCCGAGGGACTTTCCGGAGAGGTGGACGTGGCCAGAGATTCCCCGGACACGGCCAAGTACAGTGGCGACGGGGCCTTCACGTACAGCAACTTCTTGTCGCTGTGCAGCGACGGCGACAGCGTCAGCGACGACTTGGCCTGCGTGCTCAGGAACGAGTCGCTCGCCGTCCGGCTTCGGTGGTGCATGATCTGCTCCTCCTTCAGAGACGACGTCGAGTCGATACGCTCACGATCCTCATCCCTGCATCACAAAAGAAACACACCCTTTAGCCTTTAACTAACATATTCACAACACACCCCAAAAAACACAATTATTATCGTGTTCAACTTAAACTTAAAATAAAACCATCCGTAAACCATACTAATCATTTAGCATTTTTTAGAACATCTGCAGAAAACAAGTCAGGTTAATTATATAATAATGAAATTATTTATTCATTCAAACAAACTAATTAATGGCTAAAAATATACATCTTGAGGCTATAAAGGAAATAAGTGTGGAGCGAGGAAAAATTTATCTCTCTCCTTTCTCCTCGTAGGATTTTCTGTGTACTAATTTTTTTAGTACCATCGTAATGGATGCTTGCTTATAATGATCCTACTCAGCATGTTGAGGAGCGTAGTAACTACCTACACAATTAAGGAATATCACTAGCCTTTGATTTTAGAGATTTTCACATTATTACTAATTGCCACATTATAGATTAGGTATCTGTAGATGGTAATTATTGAGAATTGATTACCTGATTTTGAGCATGATGTACTTGTCGGGGATTAGTCCATCCATTCCGTTCACAGAGCCCTTCCACCAGTCCCCTGACACTTGCGAGTACAAGGTTACGGTGTCGCCCTTCTTGAAACCCACTTCTCGATGAGAACGGGCAATAAAGTCGAACTGGGCCACGGCTTCTAGAAACTCCGATTCTGATTACACAACAACAAATCATTAGCTATACTCATAAAAGAAAGAAAAGCACTACACACAAGGAAAAAACAAAAATCAAACGAAACAAAACAAAATCTCACTTTCAAATATTTGTAAACTGATGTCGCGCTCCTTAAGGAAAACAGAATCTACAATAAACAATTTCAGACGAAACAAATGAACGAAAAGCAAAATTCAAACCATAGAAAATAACAGAGACTATGCTATACATACACTTCACTCATTCAACAAATAAAAAATAATTATGCCAGTGAATTGTGGCATAAATACAATATTGACAATATTCAAAGATTTACAATAGAATTTATAATCATTCTACCATCTTCCGACGGACAGCCGATTTCGGAGTCTAATTCGTCTTGGGACTGGTCCATTCCTGGAGCTTCTCCGACCTCCCTGTAGAAAATCATAAACGTGTTAATTAAAATCTAATAAAATTATGAAGTAGGAAGACTAGAGAGGATTTGTGATTGGAAAAGTACCCTTCATCAGGCTCCTTGGAAATATATTTTTCGTAGACAACTCCACCGTCATTAGGAAAGATATCTTCGTTGTAAGTGATCACATTTTTGATGAGTTCATTGACAAGATTTTGATATTGGACCTGAAATTCAATAGGATCACTGCCGCTTAACTAATGGCGTCGTAAAGGATTGTAGAGTCAACAACGGAGGTCAGAGTTGGTTAGCCAAGAAGAGTAGTAGTAGTGAGTGAGTTAGGGAGGTGTCAGTAAACACACAAGATCGGATTATGCATGGCAGAGGGACAACAGCGTTAGTTATTGCGGAAGGCAGTCGATTCGTTGGAAAACATAAAAGAGGAGAGAAAAACAGACAAACTGCATGCAATTCACTACTTTTTATAAATTAAATTCATTCCATTTCATGCATCACAACGTTTAAAATATTCTCAACTTCAATTAAAAAAAACAAATATTTAAGACAAACACAATACTATAATAACCAACATTTAGGTATAACCAAGAATTAAACATTGAAATAGTAAAATAACACAATTATAAATTCCATGCTATTTTATCAAAATATCAACTAGATACAACAGTATAGAAAATGGTTTAAAAATAATGAAGCAAGTCGTACTTGATCTTTGTCCTCAGGGACGGAATTGAAATAGTAAAATAGTACAATTATAAATTCCATGCTATTTTATCAAAATATCAACTAGATACAACAGTATAGAAAATGGTTTAAAAATAATGAAGCAAGTCGTACTTGATCTTTGTCCTCAGGGACGGGCACCAGAGTAGGACCGAAACAAATAGCCAGGTTGTAAGGGTCCATCATGTTTTCGTCGCTATATTCGGAAAGGCTACAATGGAAAGTTAATATATTATGCATTGTAAAAACATTACAATCCTCCGCCCAGCATTTAGACTTAAAAAATTAGGAATAAATGTTGAAATTTGGTCGTACTGATTTAAGAAGGCAAAGAGGTAGCGGAGAACGACGAAAACGGGACGTGGAAGCGATTTGACGACATCGCGCATTTTGGCAACGAATCCATGTTTTGATTCAAGCTCTACACCCAAAAAAGCCAAGTTTATTAATGGGATAGTCGCAGATAGGGAGGGATAATATTTAGTTTCGGAAGTTTAAGTAAGAAGGAGAGTTACGTGCGAGTTCCATCAATTGATCGAAGTAGACGATGGGGAAAAGCGGCTCCCTCAACTCGCGTAGGTACAATTTGAGGACGCCAGCGACGGAGTTGATGTCCGAAGCGTCGTTCACGTCCGCCAAAGGATCCTCTCCTCGTTCAAAACTATCTTTAAAATTGTTGATTTCCAACTGAGAACCAGAAACCCTAAAGATCCCTTGATGGTGCACACCTGAGAGCGGAAAGAGACATTCACTTATCACGCTCATCGCTTTTTTATGACGCTCGACTCATCCTTATTAGTGCCATGATGACTGACCGTAAAGATTAATGACTCGAATGCAGCTCTTCATGACGATGGGGATGTCCTGATTGGAGACTTCCAGAAATTCTTCCAGACTTCCACCGAAAAGGCGGGGATTACCCGAACTCTGCAGTTGGCCGATTCTTTTACGACGTACTTTTTTCGTTGGCTGCGGCCCTCCTTCGTACGAAAATAATCAAATTATTACTTCAGCTGTCATGTTAGTATGTTCAATGCTAGGGAGTTAAAAGTGGGAAACACAACGTAAATCTAATAAATAGACTGAGATAGTTAAAAACTGTTGACATTATTCACATTCAAAAGTTACACCTTAAAGCTACAGAAACCATAAAAAATGCCGGGCATGTGATAAATATCAGATGTCAGGACATAATATTATTGGGAAGTCAAGAGTTATTTTTATAATATCAAATAATAATGCGGACGCACCTGCGATAGTTTGAGCTAAAGCGGGTGAAGAGCCTCCTTGGTCCGTTTCTCCTAGCACTTTTCTAATGTGGTCATACTTGGCCTGCAATCTTGCAATCCGATTAGTTCCCAACATGTAATCACGAAATTTCTGCACAAAACCCCAACCGGAAAAATTTATTACACAACTTTCGTTAAATTCCTACAATAACATGATCACCAAGTAGACATTTGGACTTGAATAAGTCCATAAAAATAGCGGAAACGAAAATGGTTACATGCAAAGCCTGCCATTTCGCAATATGCAAATTCCACATACCATATTAATCGATTTAAATTGAACATTCTCTCCTTTTGTATACAAAATAGAGCCTTCGATGTAAATCCAATTCCAAAAAATAATCAGTCAGCCTGATCACGAAAATATAAAGGTACGTATTTAATTTATGGATAAAAGCAGTTCTCCTTTAGGCTTTTAGGAAAAAATGCTCCAGGCAGGGATTTATTACAATTGGCTCGAAACGAGGGTGAGGGATAATTAAATTAATTAAATCCCTGAGGATGGAAATGGAATAATATTGCGACAATGCAGGAGCTGAATAGAGAGCACAATGTTGGGTTCAGCGACAAGTGAACCAGTGAGAAGAGTGTGTGGGTGACATACGGACAAATGGAACTCGTCAGTCTCGTGGCGGTCAGCCCGCTGCTTGACGGTGAGGGTTTCAGGTTGTTTGACGATGGGTTTGGAGACGTCCACGAAGAACTGAAGGGCGTCGTAGTCTTTGGCGGTGAGCATGTCGAGGAGGGAGGTTTCCGCCGTCTCCAGCGTCTTCCACAGCTCGTCCGACTCCGTGCGCAGGGCGTCCAGTCTTTTGTGGAGCTGGAGAAGTCGCTGCTCCAGCTCCTGGCGGATGAAGCCGCTGGCCTCCAGCTCCCCCGTCTCGCTCGTGTCCACCTCCTCCCCCTTCAGCATCGGCGCTTGGAACTCAAACTTTTTTGGCATGACGAAAGCCGAGTTGTTGGCTTCCAGGAACTTTTGTTTGTCCAGTCGCGAGTCCAACGAGCACACGAACTTCATCAGCGTGTCCATATTCGACTGCAGCGACTTCTTCATCTGCTCCTGACTCGAAAGGTA
Organism: Tomocerus nigrus; assembly: GCA_019776505.1. Taxonomy (NCBI): domain Eukaryota; kingdom Metazoa; phylum Arthropoda; class Collembola; order Entomobryomorpha; family Tomoceridae; genus Tomocerus; species Tomocerus nigrus. The sequence continues at coordinate 12,615 of JABASI010003428.1, forward strand.
CATGTTCAGAGCTCTAGAGACGCACTGGTAAAACCCAAGGTCCATACACTGAAAAGTGTCACACACACACAACCATCATTCAAAAAGGATTCAATTCCATTTAATCAATTAAATTCAATTTCATTTAATCATTCATCCCTATCATCACAAAAAAAGGAATTCACAGTTCGCACTCTATATAAATTATAGGACTTGGAGAAAGAAAACATTTAAACAGGACGCATGACGCCAATGATTGCTACTTACATCTATTAAATCCGAGAGATCGTCAACGAAATACTTTTGCACCGCCGCATTTGCAGCATCCATACATAAAATATACTCGTTTTTCGCTTTAAGGGCTTTGAATCTGGCATCTGTGTACTTATTCCGGCGCTGTCGGGTAGCAAAACATTTTGATTAGCGCCAAATAATCCATCATTATATTTATAATTATAATATTTATGATCACTGTGATGATTAAGATGTACCTTTTGGATTTCTTTATCGACTAGTCGTATTTTCTTAGAACGTTCTATTTTTTCTTTGGGAATGGCCAGCTCCAGTTTGGCTTTTTGTGCTTCGACGACTTTTAATTTGGCTTCCGTCTGTTTGCACTCCGTTTGGTATGCGTGGTAAGTCTTGGTGGAGGTGTGGAGTTCGTGGAGGACTTTGAGTAGTTCTTCGTGTGCCTCCATCCCCACTTCTCGGCACTAAAAGAGCCAATTAAATATTTACGTCCATAACATCATAAAAACATACATCTTCATCCGCCAACCACAGTCTGACAAAGTGGCAGGCAGTGGAATGAGAGCCTTGGCTTGGGCGATAGGAGCAGGAGGAAGGGAGGGAGGGAGGCGAGAGAGTGGCAAGAATTGTGATCACTCTGCTCAATGAATAAATTATGACCTGCTTATAAATGCGCTGGAGGTCGTCGGCGACGAAGGAGAGTCGGGAGATGAGGTGCGTGTTGTAAATCTCGGCCAGAATGGCGTGCTCCTTGCTCTGCTTCTTCGTCTCTGCGATCAGTTGTTGCCAGCAATTGGACACGGAAAATAAATGCCATTGGTCCCGTCTGTCCACAAATTCAACAAGCACAGCATTAATCTCACATTTCAAAAACAATCAGAGATGAGACAAGGGAATAATAACCAGCCCTCAATTCGACAAAATGGAAATTGTTCCTAGGAATAATGTGATCTATAATTGCAATTGCTTAAATCTGGCGAATCAAATATTTCTTTGTGCATTCATTTCGGTTTGGCCAGTCAAATTGCTCGCAAGTTTGTTTGCGAAATGAAGGGATTTATTATACTGACACAGCATAATAAACAGCGGAAAATGTAGCGAATTGAGCGAATTTCGAAAATGAATTAGGCAAATGGGGTAATGCAGAGAAAGGATGGTGGGGTGTACTTTTGTTTGAGTTCCTTCTGTCGGAAAGAGAGGGATTTGGCGAGTTTCTCCAGACTGCGGCTGTACTCCATCTCCACTTCGGCACGTTTCTTGAAAAAGTCTTGCAATTCCGAAGTGAGAGTCACTTGGGTTTCCACTCGACTGTCCAGACTCCGAAGTTGCTCCTGAAGTTGCAGCCGTAAATCTAAAACAAAATCAAAATATTTTTATTATTAGCCACTCGCACTGTCGGCAAATGTCCTTTCTCTCAACTCAACATCATCCAACACCTGCCATTATCCCATGACATTATTTATACATTTATGTACATAAGACACACTTACTACAACATAAACTTCCTTGCTCCAATGTGTACCTAGTGTACACACACACACTCTAAACCTCCACACACATTAATTATATCATATATCTATCTATGATCTATGAGCAATCTGCTAGGCACTGTACTGTAAGTACTGTACTTATTGAAGCTCACTTCAGTTGTACGTGCTATAATATTTACTTAACATAACACACTCTTCTTCTGTCTCCTTTTTGACTCGGGCTGTTCATTTTCATTGAAAGCCAAAATAGCTTAAGCGAGTTTGTATGTTTGTACATGCGAGACAATGAATGAGGGAGTAATTATTAACAACATTTTAAACNCACTCTTCTTCTGTCTCCTTTTTGACTCGGGCTGTTCATTTTCATTGAAAGCCAAAATAGCTTAAGCGAGTTTGTATGTTTGTACATGCGAGACAATGAATGAGGGAGTAATTATTAACAACATTTTAAACGGATTCTATCTCTGATTAAAAAAATGAAACATTGATTTGATTTAACCAATTCATTTACTAGGTACATTTAGAGTATCGCAGTCATGCTACATGCAATTATTATTTATTATAATGGGAACTACACTACCTATAAACCTATAGTATGTATGCATGCAATGTTTTTTGCGAAAGGTGAAAGCTTTGAAGAAAAGCGCAACGTCATGCAGTCCACAGTGTCCTGTCCCCGTCCGTCCTGAGTCTGTTCGTAAGAAAGAGATTTGGAATCTATCTCGAGATTTTCAATTAATTTCCGTTAAAGTGAGTATAACAGGGATGAAAATAATCTTTTCAATCGTGCTTGTTTTAGTGTATATGGTGTTGGTGTTACAGTCCCCGTCCTTCCTGAGTCTGTTCGTAAGAAAGAGATTTGGAATCTATCTCGAGATTTTCAATTAATTTCCGTTAAAGTGAGTATAACAGGGATGAAAATAATCTTTTCAATCGTGCTTGTTTTAGTGTGGTGTTGGTGTTAGTGTGCCGTGTATGTGTATTGGAGTGATATTCCTTATACTAATAGCATAAGACGCGTTTCTGGAGCCAGCTAAGCAACTAGGAGTTCCTTTCCTTCATTATCTCCTTGGGCTTACAACAAGAATCAATTTTGTGATCTTACTCACACACATTGCTTAAAAAACAGACTCAATGGGGATTACTAACTAAGGGTTAAACCGGCTGGATACAGTTAACATAAATGTATCATTCGCCAGCGACTACAAACTACAATGTATTATCGATCAAGTTGACTCATTTTGCTATCTAGGAGTAATCTTAGACCAGAATTTAAAGTGGTCAGAAAATTCAGATAAAGTGTTAAGCAGCATGAACTCTAAAATTAAAATGATAACTAGATATCGTCGACTCTTTACCCAACATAAGTTATGGATAATTTGTAACTCATTAGTATTATCAACTTTAGACTATTGTCTACCAATCTGGGGTAATTTATCACAAACTAGAATTAATAAAACCGATAAATTAATAATTCACATGTGTGATAGAATATTGTACAATACCAAGAGTAGGAAGAATGCAAAGAAATTCGCAATGTTAGAAAAGGCTAATGTATTAAAATTTAGCGAAAGACGGGATGTAAACATGCTACTATTTGTGTATGTGCATGTAATTAAAGGTAACACACCAATACATGAACACATTGTTGGAACCGACTATTATGTTAGACCTATAGCAGAGAGAGAAACGAGAAGAAAAAACGACCTAGTCATACCAAAGGTTTTTACAACATTCGCAAGATCGTCATTCGCCTATAGAAGTGCCAAATTGTGGAACTCTCTCCCGCCGACAATACAAGAAGCCGAAAATGTTACCATTTTTGATGCAATGATTCGTGAACATTTTCTAACACTGAGAATGGATTAATTATTAACGTTGGTCTACATTATGATACATTGGACAAACAGCAAACATATTAATTATTCTACTATATTACTATTTTTCTCAATTTTTTTTAGCTAAGATAGTGACCATGACTTGGAAATAACATATTACTATAATGTCCTTATTGTAATAGTTTTTAATTGGTCACTGAAATAAACACACTCAATCAATCAATCAATCAATCAATCATACAATATTACGAACTACAAATACGTCACTGATGAATGCAAAATATTCATCAATGAAAGAAAGGGGAATCAATATCTAGATTAAATTCTGGTACCTAATAATTAAAAAATTGATGTGCTCGTTTAAATGCTAATTACGTGGGAAACTTAATATTCTTCAGTGATTTTTTTTGCACC
>JABASI010003429.1:0-16579 GCA_019776505.1 Tomocerus nigrus
GGATAAACCCGAAGTCTAAGCCTTCCAACTTTTACCGTTTAAAATAGGTATTTACCTACCTATCCGCTCTCTGGTAATGTATCATCTTGTCAGTCAAACGACTTACTTACCTAAATGAAACGCTACAAAAACTTTAAAAAATTAATTGATATTTTTTCAGGTTCGGTTGATGGCAGCGTTTTTCATTGCAAAATTAGCCAAACTGAATTTTAAAGAAAGAGTATTTTGCGCTGCAAGTTGGATTCCAAAAGCAACTGTCCAGGTTAGGTTCAAAAATACCCACTGCTCATTATTTTCATTAATTTCTGTCTTATCTGCATACATACAGTAGATAATGGAATGATATTTTAAAATTGGTGCAATTTCAGGCAGCACTGGCACCTTTGGTAATTTCGCGGATACAAGAGAAAATGGATACAGAAACTGATCCTGTTTTGCAAAAAGCTAATTTGGTACTGCTAGGCCATGGTCAAATAGTTGTTCTCACGGCCGTTTTTGCTGTTTTAATAACAGCACCACTGGGATCTGTCCTAATTTCTTTTCTAGGCCCGAAATTGCTACAAGCCCCGCCAGAAGATCAGAAAGGTATTTTAGATGAAGAATTTCCTGGAGGTGATGGAGAAGAATCAGTCATGCTATTCAATAATTCTGGAGAGGTAGCTGCAATCGTAGCATCGGAAGATAAAAAATCTCTTAATATTGGGTCAACCGAAGCTATTGGTGATAATATACGAATTGACGTAGTTGATTCATCAGGACGAGTGATGAATACCTTAGGAGGAAACATTTCTAATATTTCCAATACTTCTAATGTTACTAATACTAGTAATATTTCCACTACTTCTAAAAACTGAACATATTCATGAATTACTATTTCTATGTCCTGCATCTTTCAATTCATCCTTCCAATTATAATTTCACTAGTAAATAATGCAAAATTCATAATACTATGAGACAAAGTTATGTACACCATTTATTTAATTTTGAGGGCGGGGCTGGCATTTTAAAAAGTAGATTACGATATCAAAACAGTTTAAAGTTTTATAATTTGGCAAAATATGTATTATAACAAAGACACGCTGTCGAACCGTTCAAAATGACTGACAAACTCAGGCTTCCGTGTAATAATTTCTACTGGACCAAAATCGCGAACCTAGAATTAAAAGAGAATTTTCAAAATATTCATGTCAATAACTAACTTTTTGTATTTTATTCGCGTTTGATATATTTACTTCTCCATCTTCCATAATCAGCAAATAGTCACAAAATGACAGTGCAGAAAGACGATGTGCCACAATGAAAACTGTTGAAGATTGAAATTCTTCTGCTAAAAGACGATCCACTACCAAAGCGGTTTCCACATCCACATTAGAAGTCGCTTCATCGACAAACACGACCTGATGTTTACATGAATAAAAACACAATAATATCAAGAAAAACAGAATTAGCGTTGCTTTTAAGGTTGGGCTAATTTGGTCCATTTGCATGTGTTTTTCCACTCCACCAGAGATTTCAGCTAAATAATTCGATGTGTAATGGATGAAAACGAGAAAAATTGTTTGTTTGATATCTACAAGCAAAGTTTACAGTAGGGACAGTAGGGTCACAAGGTTCCAACATTTTCAAAATTTTCATCTGAAATCAAAGAAAACGTGCAGCTTTTTATGACTCAACAAAAAAGGCCTTTTCGCATCATAAACGTTTGAAAGCGTTTCAGATGAAAATTTATAACCTTGTGAGTTGTGGCCCTCCTCGACAGTTCATCTGTAGATATCAATTAACTTTTCCCATTTCAATCCATTACAGATAAAGGTACCTGGAATCTAGTGGAGTGGGAAACACATGCAACTGGATAATCTTAAATACCTTAGATTGGCGTAATAATGCTCTAGCGATAGATAAGAGTTGTTTTTGACCCTGACTTAGACCGACTTCACTATCTAAGGAATCTACTACAGATTTTAAACTTGTTTTCTCCAAAACTTTCCATAGTTCTTCGTCTCTGTGCTCTTTTCCTGGATCTAAGTTGAATCTACATGGAAAGGCATTAGTAAATATATAGTCAGTCTAAGAATTCGTATATTTTCATGGATGCAATCAAAAACTCAAATACCGAATGTTATGCTGAAAAATAGCTGGATCTTGAGGAATGACACATAGGGAATTTCTTAATTTATCCAGTGATATGGTAGATATGTCTACATCATCCAGAAATATTTGCCCTGATTTGAGCTCAAGTAATCGGAAAAGTGCTGTTCCAATTGATGACTTGCCTGAACCCGTTCTACCAACGATTCCTAATAATTGTAAAACATTCTGATAACAATTAAACTGCGGAATTGATTAAACGAGAGAACATTGTTAAATCGTGTACCAATGTTTTGCCCAGGTTGAACTTCAAAAGATACATCTCTTAAAACTGGCAATGTATTGGTAGAATACGTCAACGAAACTGAAACGAACTTTACGCGTCCTGCATACGGCCAATTTGGATGCAAAGGCGCAGTGGAAAAATCGTCTACAACCAAATTTTGATTTTTCTCATCATCACTTGCATCTGACTTTTCTGGCTGACTGTATCTGAGAAAAGTATCCATTCGTTCAACAGATACAAATCTAGCTTCCGTTTCGGATGCAAGACGAACCGTGAACTGAAATATTCCTGAAAGTTGGGCAGCATATGATAAAGCTAAACCACAAGCTGCGGCAGACACACTTCCGTGAAATATGAGAATCAGCAGTGCTGTAATTCCAGTCACACAAACTGAAAGAGAAACCAAGGCACATACAAATTAGCAAGATACATTTATATATATTTACCTTATCTACTGGCATTTTCTTATTATAGCATTACATTACGATAGAAATCATGTATCCTCGGAGGTATCTCAAAGATAAATTAATATCTACCTGCTAATACATCCAGCCGAATTGATAGCCATCGAATGGCAGAGTTAAATGTGTAGAAAATCGAATGATGAAAATCGGTTAAATGTTCGAAGCTATAAAAAATAATTTAATGTACATTGGCATTTTGGTAGAATTGAATTGGAAATTCTATTATTTATCTCGTGACTTACTTTTCAATCATGAATCTCTCTTTTCCGAAAGCTCTGATCGTAGCTAACCCAGAAACCGTTTCAGTGACCCGAGTATAGATCGGAGATCTGGATTCACTCTCTAAACGTTTTAAATCCCGGATAGCGACACTACACAATAACATATAAGATATTTATCTATCTATTCCATTATCATTCATGTAAATCATAACTAACAATTTATTGCAATCATTGAAAAAATGTTCGATGTTTGATACTCACTTGTAAACTCTTCGTATGAGTATAAACACAATGAAAAGTACGATGAGTGGTCCAAGAAACGAAGGGAATATTAAAGATACTAATGTGAACACGGATAGGACAATGAAAATGTTTTGTAGGAACATTTCCAAAGTATTTGGCAAGTTGACATCGACTGAAAATGTAAATCAGCAAACGGTTTTACATGAAAATCACTGAGATTTATTAGATTTTCAAGAATATTCAATTGTTTTTACTAACTTTCCTCGACATCCCGTGAAAATAAATTCAAAATCTGGCCACTGCCAACGCGTTCGGAAGACTTGAGACGATTACAGAAAAATCTGGAGAGAAGTTTCTTGTGTAGTCCCTGAGATGCTTTAATTGTAGTCTAAATAGAAATTACACAATTTATTCACCAACTGCATCCATTTATGTGTAATAAGCTAAATTAAGGTTTTCTACTCACGAAAACAAATAACAGAGTGCGAAGGAAACTGGTCAAGAAAATGGCCCCAATGATCCCAAGGTAAATATTCCGATTGAATATAAAATCAGGGGAGCTACTGTTGATTACTTGCAAAAGGCTGTTTTCCGTGGAATCTGTTATATTGTCTGTAATTTCGAATTCATCACTTGCACTTTGTACATCATTGGTTTCATTGTAATTGGAGCCTTGAGAGCGAAATAAAGGTGGAAGTCCAGGAGATTTGAACCAATTTTTCAGCCACCATGAACTGAAAGCCGTCGTTCCGATACTGAGGCCAAAAGCGAGTAAAATAAGGAACACAGAGAATATCCCCCCAGCAGAATCAATGTAAAGCTTGTAAACTCTACGTGGAATACTTCCTTGCGTTTTGTGGTTCTCTTTAGATTGAATTTGTGTCTTTTAGATTTGGAAATTAATTGTAAAACAATGATTTATGAGCCTTAATTAATTAAGATTTATATCTACCTTGTTTAGATTTATGGTCTAAGGGAAAATTCTCCAGAGTACAGTCCAAAATTGTTGAGTCTTCCAATCTGCAATTATAGAATGTACCACTTTTAGAAACGTTTCCGGTAGTAATGTTGAATCCCAATTGGCATTGTGAGAGTACTCAAACCAATGCATTAGCAGAAATCTTACACAGGTCTCAATTTTTCAACGAACGCACCCAAAGTTTCCTCAAAAATTGAACTTTATATCATCTAGGGCACTCGAAGCCAAAAGGAATTGTCTTGAGTAGGACAGCAGTTGCCTACAGCTTCAAAGTTAACCCATCGTTAAATGTCTTCCGACTCAAAACAATTACTTTTGGCCTTCGGGTACCTTAGACAATGTAAAATCCGATTCTTCAGGAAAGTTTGGTAGCGTTCGGTGAAAAATTGTGACCTGTGGAAGGTTTCTACCAATAAATTAATTTAAATTGGGAGTCCCCCTTAACGCAGCGGGTGAAAGGTATTATGTGAGACTTACAAAACATTTTCATTGCTTGCATCTTTGGAATGTGAACTGCTTGCCATAAGAATGGAATAATGAGACTGGTCAATATCCATGAGCTGGTCATGAGTTCCTCGTTCTACGATGGTTCCCTCATCGAAAACTAAAATCTCATCGCACTGATGTAAAAACTGCATTTGATGAGTTACCATTACTATAGTTTTCTGTTGAGTCCTAAGCAAGTTTGAAATAACTCTTTCGTAAATCGTTTTAGAAACTCTGCCATCCAAACCAGAAAATGTATCGTCCAAAAGAAAGATATCCTTAGACGGGGCATGGTAAATTGCTCTGGCCAGAGAAATTCTTTGCTTTTGACCTAGCCAAAGCCAACAATTCAACAGTTATACAGAATATTTCTATACTTTTTCCGCACATTGTAGAGAAAGCGATATTATTTATCTGCATATTTGTGAATAATAGTCCAATAATTATCCTTCCTTACCACCAGAAAGATTGCTTCCGTTATCCGTTGTAGGCGTTAAGTCTCCAGCAGGAAAAATTGCAAAGTCGTTTACCAGACAGCAAGCATCGATTGTGTTGTAGTATCTGAAAAGAATCTTTTAGAATTATTTCGCCCTGAATTTATTCTATTTTTTAATCTGCTAATAAAATAAATGTAATTTATTACACGACAAAAATAATTAAACGAGTTTTCACCTAACAGAATCGAAGCTATCGCCAAAAATAATATTCTCTCGCAATGTCCCCTTAAAAATCCAGGGTTCCTGAGGAGTGTAAGCGATATTTCCGTAAACATTAAGAATGCCTTTCTCTATCTGTAGTGCACCGGCAATTGCTTCAAGAAATGTACTTTTCCCACTGCCGACATGTCCGCAAATGCCGATGAATCTGCCCTAAAAATCATTATTCAAAAAATGACAAACTGAAAAGGTCAACCTTAATGAATACACCTGTTATTTTCTTAATTGTTAGCGTGGAATTCATATGCATGAATTACTTCGCTATATTTATGTGTTTGTATGCTAATTTACAATGATATTTCTACCTTATCAATTGTCAGATTAATGTTTTTCAGTTGGAAAGCAATAGTTTCTGTTTCACTTCCTAAAAGTTTCTCGATACTATTGTAACGTTTTCCTTTACTCTTTTTGATTTTCTTGGATTTCACTTTTACTTCATCTCCATGTTCCGTTTCAGCAGGAGCATGACGTGTTATAGAAACTTCATCACAAACAATAGCAGCATTTAAGGAATCGTGGTTTGAGCCGTGACTTCCTCTGCCTCCATCAAAAATTTCAGGTAGAGTTAAGACACTCTATACTTTGCCAAATATTGAATAAAACTTAATTTTTATTGGGGGAATGAATTGCAAATACTCTTTCATAGTATAAGTTTAATGAGTCAGATAACGTTACCACCATCCTTTCGTTGTAAATCTTTAAGCTGTAATGGTTTGTGAAGATTTGATTAATTGAACGGATTGTATAGCCAAATAGTGAGAAGACGAACAAAATTGTAAAACACTGTTTGGGAAAAACGTTTTTGTAAAATGCTTGTAAAATGTTTCTTTAGTAAATTTTGGTGCTCAAATAAAAATCTTTCAGCATAAGATAGATTTTATCTAACAAAGATAATGTAATTAACGAAAAAGCCTTGGGAAGCAAATGGACATAAACAATTTTTACAGGAACAAAGATGAAACTGGCCGCAGAATTCACAAAAGGATTTAGGCAGGTGGTGACGACATCTTAGGCGAAGGTGTGTGTGGTGTGTGTGTACATTTGGATAAAGCAACAAAGTCAAAGCTAAGAAATTATTAACCTGGATTCTGCTAACAGCGATTTTGGCATCGAAATAACTCCTTAGTCCGGAACGCACTCTGCCAATAGTTGGACGAATACGGCCGATGTACAAAGCAATTATACAAAAGCCCTTATGGAAAGCACGTATACAGAAATTTACATCAGCACACATATGCGAATGATACATAAATGACAATCAAGCAGAAACGTGAACTAATTGTCATTATCCAGCATAATTTACAGCTTGAAGCAAAATTTGAGTCGATTTTGAAAATTAAGTACCTGTGCTGGAGTGAGATCATGTCCTGAATTTATGTAAAGGATAAAAGTTATAATGGCACCCACATGGGGTAACGTTGGTCCAATGACAATGCTGAAACTCTGCAGAAGCTGACTTCGCTGTAAGTAATTTTTCTCGTTCACACGAATACCTACATCAAGATTCATCCGTTAATAAAATATAGGTACCTATTAATTATCATTTTCACAAGATATTACAGAATTTTACCCGATATAATGTTTTCAAAATGCTTTTCCCATGCAAACATTTTTAGAAACTTGAGGTAGTGTGTCGTTTGCTTGATAAATTTTACTCGGTCGTCTTTAACATGAATAGCTTTCCTCTTGTACGAACCACTTCCTTTTGCAAGTACATACTGTGATACATATAATTATGAGTATGACTACACCATGATGACCATGAACATTCATTTATTTATTTTTTGTATTTAATGATTTTTTGAACATTTATTTTTATGTATGACCGTATCATAAATTATTCTTCAATAAGAAGGTTTAAAATATGATTTTCACCTGCAAAGGATAAGCCAATGGGAAAACGGCCAGTCCCAGTAAAGAAAGCCATCCTAGCTCATTGACAATGTAAATAAGACTCAAGATAACTATGAAAGGACCCCCGATAGCCACTTGCCCAGATAAAATCACATCATAGACGCGGGAGCAATCGCTGTTAATTACATTCAAGAGCTGAGAAAATAATATCATCAATTCATAAGTTTATTTAAAGCAACCATATTATTATAATATCATATTGTTTAATCACTGATTTAATCATTTTCTTAACCTTAGTAGCTGTATTGTCAGTAGAGTGGCCTAAACGACACATCTTACGATACACCAGACCCATAGAAGCCGATTTCAGTCGCAAAGCAGTTCTAATTTATATAAAATCCGAAAGCGTTAGGTAAGTATGAATAAATATTATTTTATTACATTCGCAATTCATAAGACTGAGTAACCTATCACACCTTAAAAGATGTAAATAATAGTTTTTGTATAAAATTATTTACCGGTAACTCAAAGCCCATGTTAATGTGAAAAATAAAACTCTTGCTAATTCGCAAACAATGAGTAAAGATACCCAAATCAATCCTTCCTTCCAATTACTATCCGATGTTGAAGCAAATTCCAGCACTCGTTTCATTAATATCGTCTAGAAAGTAAATATCTTCTAGAAAAAAGTACGTTGTTTGATATGAGACTTTGTTAAGGAATATACTAACGGGCCCAAGAAATCCGAGGACTAAACTGGTCAGGAAAACAAATGTAGTTAATAGTACTCTTCCCCGAACGAATAACCAAGCCACTCTTCCAAAACTGACATTACTATTGGACTTTAGATCAGAAAAAGCCAATTCTCTTGTCCATAGCTGTTCCAATGCATCTGTATTTTGTCGACAGGCTTCATTTTCCGATATTGTAGGAATGTGAGATAAATCTAGGCCTTCGTTCTTATAGGAGAAATACATTAAACTGCTCATCCAAGAGAATGTAGAAAACGACCAGAGATTAGATTTGTCCACAGGATGCTTTTCTGTCTGGTTTTCTTCCAATTCTTTACTCTCCCGACTCGTATCATGGCTATCACTTGAGCTCTCTCTAAAATCCAGCAAAATATTTAGAAAATAAATGTCCATATTTTACAATTGGACAAAAACAATTCCATGCTCACATGCACTCATATAAACATATTAAGGAAAATGCTGTATTTGGTAATTGTATGTATTGAAAATCGTTTTTAACTTACCTATTGGACTTGTGCCCATGATTTGAACGTTTACCCATCAGTTGTAAATGAGGCTTGTAGGAAATAGATTAAATAGCTTGAGCTAAAGTAAACATGTAGTGAAATAAACAAGCATTACACTTACACGTAGTAAATATTATTTGCATTCTGCACTTACATTCTGTATTCTGATTTCTGAGTGTGTTGTATCTAATTTAGCTGCACAAATGCTTTACTGCTTGCATTTACATTAAACTACTGGGATTGTGCTTACAGTACAAAGACGTGGTATATTTATCGCAAGATGTACAGCTACATACTTAAAAGTGAGCTAAATATTTAGCTACTGTAAATATTGAGGCGTAAAAATAGACCTTTTATAGTGAATACTGTACCTGATTATATTCTTTAGGCAAATTCTTTTCTTGTTATAAGCACAACTTCGTGTGCTAGTGCAACGGAGCTGCAAAAATCCTCTTTTGTGAATTGCTTGCAATCCAACTGGGCAGAGTGAGACTAAAAGTGATGATCTAACAAAGATTGAAACTCCTGCTATTATAATCTGTATCTTATCATTTTCGGGTGACTGAAGATAACTACTACTCACTCAGCTTAATGGTCGAGAGATTGCCCTGTCAGCAACACAGAGTGTCGGTACTCAGTACTCAACAGCACATCAGAATCTCATCAAGTTCAGTGTACAGAGCTTATCTTTATGATATGCGATGTGATGAGCTCAACTTCAGTTGTTGACTCTTCTTCTAACACTACATACACAGTACACAATTGTATTATCATCTGCTTTACCCATGTATTCAATTCATTTTCATGCAATTACACATAATAATACTTAAATAAACAAGATCAATTCTATATCTATAAAATTCAATTGATTACACATTACAATGCAAACCTATGCAATTGTGCTGGTTCCACCCACTGTGAACCGTGTGTACGTATCACGTTTTAATACACACACACACTCACACTGATTTATTTGTAATGTAAATCATAAAAATGGGAATGAGACTCCTGTAATTTAGATTAGGGGTTTTAGTAGCATTGCCTTTGCCTATGACTTGAGACTATTTTTGTTATTAGAAAGTCGAAAAAAGGCAGAACTTTTTATTATGAGCAGTAATTGCAAACGAGAGTTAAATAGGATTTGGATTGGCGGATTTTAGAATAGGTGCGTATACTAATTATGAGATTCGGATGATGATTATATTATGAGACTTGAATCTTGAACCTCCTCCTCCCTGGCTTGGTACAATACAATGTCAACAGCCCACTGTTTAAGTTCATTCAATAATATTATGATCATATCCACCAAGTTGCCTTAGTACTTCCCTATTTTGTCCAGTCAGAAAAAAAATTCTTTGTGCATTCTTTGATAATGATAGAGAAAGAGAACCCAGTAATATTTTCGTCAAAGATCAAGGCTTTAGAAGTATACTGATCGAATATTATTGACCTAATTTTGAAACACCTAGAGGAGTATAAGCAACAATGCATGGATATCGCAATATTCGCAACGTCCACCTACACATTTACACATTGACCTAATTCAATCTGAATCAAAATGAGTTGTCTACATATTTTAATATTATTATGATGCATTGATGATGAATTGAGACTGTCATATATTAATTATGTGTCAATGTGTTTATGGAATACAGAAACGAGAACCCGTACTGTGATAATTAGAATAAAGAGGAATGAAAAGTCATAAAAGCCAAAGATGCTGATTTGATACTGCAGGCAGATTCGGGTAGGTACACATTACTACACAGGGTCTCAAAGCAAACATTTAAAAAAAACGCTTATTACAACGATAATTTTTAAAATTAATCTCAATACGCATTGTTTATGTACATAATAAAATAATTTAGCCCCATCCATGAATAAAAATTTTAATTATTGACTAACATTTCCGATTTATTAAGGTAATAATCTCAACTAATAAAATATTAATTCCTTTACGTTTTACGTAAGAAATGGAACTAGCAGTAAGACACAACAAACAATATTACACCGAGAGTGACAAGACAAAAAAAAAACATGAAAATCAGTTATAGCTTTGAATTTTGACTTCGAATTCATCTGCAGTACAGACGGCATGTAGATCATCTGCAATCTGTAGGATCTTATCAACAGCTTCACAATGAATTAAAAGTTGTTTCGGGATGGCTTCAAATCCCAAATGTGCACCAGCAATAGATCCAGCCATACAGCCAATTGTGTCAGTATCACCGCCAAGAGATATTGCAAATTGAATAACACGCTGAAACGTATTTTCACACTGAAATGGAAACAAATTATTGTAATTTTAATGTATTCAAATTCTCACTGGAAATTCAAACTAGGAAATTGTTTCCTTATGCGTACGCGTACCTCGATCCCTTCAATCGGATTTTGTGCAGCTAAGTAGCAATACACAGCAGTTGGAACAGATTTTAACGCACTCACATGTACCCCAAGGAGATTATGGATATTTTCCATGGGAGGTGGTTGGGGATTTGTTAAGAATTCTTTCGCTGTTTCTAACTTCCGTGCATATGATTTAGTATTCCATGCGGTGTCTTCGCTGTCATCTGCTGGCGCTGGTTCTTCGATATCATTTTCATCCACACTTTCTATTTCTCGCATTTTTACAATCAAATCATCTAAATATTTATTGCGATCAAAAATTTCATCTTGTTTGAAATGTAAAGCTTGTTCTACAGCTAAGGACTGAAGTATGGCTCCTCTATATCCAAGCTTATTCGAATGTGTAACTTGTGATGATAGTGTAGCAATTTTTATCAACGACAGAAGGCTAGTGTGACAAAATAGAGCAACGGGGGACACTCTCATCGCTGCACCGTTTCCAAAAGAGCCGAGTCCTTCAAATTGTCTCTGGGCAGGGCGGAAAGGATCTTCGAATTTAGAATTTCTAAGTCCTACGAAGACATCGTGAATTGATGCTCCGTAACCTCGTTTTGGCTCAGCAAAATATTCGGTTGTATATCTCCTTGCTAAATCTTGAGCATTAAATCCTTTGCAGTGGATTAACGACAATGCTGTACTCTTGACCATGGCAGTATCATCGGTGTATGGCTTATATGGAACTATGCAAACAAAGAGAACACTTCAGTGATTTATATTATGTGTCTACCTACATATAACTCCGAACTCCCGACTCATTCACGATTCATTGTTCATGTCATTTTGTCATGTCCCTATTTAATTTTACCTTTTATTTTTGGGTCCATCAGTTGACGGAAATAATTATTTATATGCTTTCGCGCAATTAGTGCTTCTCCTTCAAAAGGTTGTCCAAGGCAGTCGCCAACTAAACCTCCTACGAGGCATCCCCGAAATTTATTGAGCAAGGTGCTAGTTGCTGAAGCCATTGTTGTGTGACTGAAATAAAACCGATGTTCAAGTTTTAAAAATTATTTTACCGGACATTGAGAAAATTAATACTAAATCATCAACAAAACATGAAACATAAATTCTTTAACATAGAGTATGAAAATAAGAAAAAATTTGTGAATATTTAATTAAAATTTTGCAATTTGATTCTAACTTGAACTTTGAAGTGCTAACCAGTGCTAAGTGAAGAGATCTTTTTACGCCTTGTTATAATTTTCCCGCAACAGAATTTCATGGGGATATTTTACCTCTAAAGACTGCGACGACTTCTTGCTCGCTTTTCAAAGGCTCTCAGTCAGACGCAATTTTTTCGTTTAGAGAGGGGATTGCATTGTTTGAGAAGTGTTTGTTTGAAGTCTTCGACAAAACAAAGGTCCAGTTGCAGTTCCGGTCCGGTTCTTGGTCCTCCATCCACAGACACCAGCCTTTGGTAAAATAAGGGGTAAGAAAACAAAAATATTTGTACGGAGTTGTTTCGGTCTTTTTTATTTGCAAAATGCAAAGCGTTTTCGTATTCGTTTCATTTCAAGTCAAATGTCAAATGTAGGAAATCAAAAAAAATCTCCGAAACGAGTTGAATGTTATTTATTTTTATTGAACATAATTCCATAATTCCATGGAACCGGTTCCAATATCCCTGTCAGTTCCTCACACCATCAACCGTTCATTCATCATTGCTCAAAATTATTATTCTTGTTTTTGCGGTATTTAGTAACTGCCGACTGCTGAATTGGATTCATTTGTCATTCTAAACTTGGTCAGCTGCCGTCAATGCGATTTCATATTCATAAACCCTTCGCAGCAGTCTTTTAAATGGGAGTTCAAGGATTATGGCAAGTTCTGGACCCAGTGGGAAAACCTGTTGATATTAATCGTCTCAGAGGAAAAGTTTTCGCTATTGGTAAGTTTTATTTTCCTGTAGTTTGTTGTCTGTATTTTGCATTTTACTTACATATACGGTATACCTACTTATGAACTTTTATGACTTACAACTTACGTACGAGTACGACACTAACGACTCGACAGTGGACACTTGACAGTACACACCTATCTTACTCTTTTTTATGTAGAGCACAATGTTTTTCTTTCCCTTAGTGCTTTCGTATGTATGTTATATAAATCGTTATTCATTGATTTCGGTAGTAATTTTTAGCCAGTTTGGAGTAGCAATCTCCAAATCAAAAATATATTATAGACAGAGACAACAGTAATACGCAATTAAGCTGCCAGCCACCATGAATACAATGGGGAATTACTAGAGAGTCAATGGGTCTAGGTCTAAAACATTAAAAATTCTTACTTAATGAAAACCATTGTATCGCGTATTATGGCATATAGTAATTGCTAGTCACGCCATTAGTTAACTATGAACTAAACTGCCCAAAGAAATGTATAATAAAAGAAAATGACAAATGTCTGATATTTGCCGCTTTTCTCTACCTTGAACAGTTGAACATTGAACCAGTCAAATCAATCCAGATAGTTTTTTATTGCCAAACTATTTGTAAGTTTGTAACAGCTGATTTGTTATTGTTTTGAATTGATATAATTTGTACTATTATAAATATAAAATCAATTTCAAAAAGAATAAACGAGAATTTATTCCATGTCTTATACTCTCTCGTTAATTTTGCCATTTCAGCTCTCTGAGAAGATTACCTGTATTGGTTTTATTGAAGTTCTTCAAGGAAAGGAGAAAGTTGCAAATAACAGACATCAAACAAAGGAAGACTGTTTTAATGGCTAGTATTTCGGAACAATAAACTTCAATAGCGATGGACTTTCAGCTGGATATTGAAGGGAAAGATTTACTGCGTACTTTATTGAATAAGTATCTCACAATTCAGTTAACTGACGGAAGAACTTTAGTTGGACAATTCGTCTGTGTTGATCGAGAAGCTAACATTATCATTGGCTCGGCTACCGAATACTCAAGTGACAATGCAGTTGGCGAGCCTCGTGTTTTAGGTCTTGCTATGGTCCCTGGTCGTCACGTTGTTTCTATTAAGTGCAGGAAAGAATATTTAGTTCCCTCAACTCCGACAATTCCCCCCTCTGTCATGTGAAGTAGTCTGAAAGTGCATTTTGTCAGATTTTATATAAGTTTATATAATAGAAGTGAATGAAACGTTTGTAATACTAGTTTAGTTTTGTGTCCCCTAAATTGTAATCCATAATGGCTACCCCAGCTCCATCAGCAGCAGCCACTACAGTTTTAAGATATCGTACTGATGTGGATCCCCTGCGAGAGGAAAGGTCAGGTCTCATTCGAGAAGTAGGTTGCCAAGCTATATGGTCCCTTTCATCCTGTAAACCGGGTTTTGGGGTGGATCAGCTCAGAGATCAGTCTCTAGAAAATTATTGGCAGTCGGATGGACAGCTCCCCCATCTTGTTAACATTCAATTTCGCCGAAAAATGACCGTTAGAGATATCTGCATTTACACTGATTTTAAATTGGATGAAAGTTATACTCCTAGCAAAATTTCCATTAGATGTGGCACACATTTCAATGACCTTCAAGAAGTTGAAGTCGTCGAATTCACCGAACCAAGTGGCTGGGTTCAGATTTATTTAAAAGACATTAGAGATCGCCCTATTCGTACTTTCATGCTCCAGTTAGCAGTTCTAAGTAACCACCAGAATGGCAGGGATACACATCTTCGACAGATTCGTATCCATTCTCCAGTAGAAAATCTTCCTGTTGCCGTATTCCCCGGCTATTTTACTTCTCCCAATTGTAGGAAATTTGCAAGCATACGTTAGCTGAATTATTTTAGCCAAATCCTCTTGGTAGCTCTATCTACCTGACACCTGACCTTTGTAAATTATTTCCACAATCAGAATTATTTATTAAGATTTTTCAATCCTATTTAAGTGTAGTTTGAAAAATTTATTCTGACTAAGTTAGGAGAGTGAAATCATTTAAAAATTGTATTGTCTATATAAATAAAATATGTCTCAACATTGTTACTTCATGCATGTTTTTTTTTGTTTCAAGTGTAAATATTTCAAAAGTTTTTCTGTATAATATACTTATAGTAATTAGACTGATAAAATTTTGTTTTCTCTATTCTAGTTCATGTATTATAATATGATCGGTTTGCTCAACGTCAACGTGAATTAAGAACTATAGACAAACCTAGTGTACTAACCATATACAGTTAATTTTGTTTGGGATATTATTTTGACATTTATTTGAAAGGTTAAATAAAAAGCGCGTAATTTTTACTACCAAAAACAAAGACTTCCAAAAAAGTGATAATTTCATGTGTTTCCTCGCTTGCATAATTTGCATAAATGATATTGTATTTATTTTAATTTTGTTTTCCAAATATAAATTCTCATAAAACACTGACTGCATAATATTTAATTTCTGAATTGCGTAGGGTATTAATAAAAGGTAAAAACGATAGAGAATTTGAATTTTTCTTGAAATAGAGACTTGTAATAAATGCAATAAAATAAAATAAATTTTGATTTCAGATGTTTCGATTTGGTTGCACCAAGCCGTGAAAGGATATCGAGACAAAGATGGAAATCCACTTCCTAATGCCCATTTGTTGGGTGTCTTCTTTCGCGTATGCAAATTGCTGAACTACGGGATTAAACCTGTTTTCGTATTTGATGGAGGGGTGCCTGTGCTCAAGAAACAGACGATGTCACTTCGAAAAACGAGAAAAATTGAGGCTATGGACAAATCGGAAATTTCTCGAAAAAAATTACTGACTAATTATATTCAACAAGAGCTACAACGTAAAACCAGACAAGCACTTCCGCCAACGTTGAGAATGGAATCTACTTTAGCAAAGCTGTCGTCTCCATCGAAAGATAAGAGCCGATCCCCGGGAAAGTCTTCTACTTACACACAAGACGAAATCAACGAAGATTTGGAGATATTTCGAGAACATTGGTCAGGAAGAACCGAAGATGATGGTGAAAAATTCAATCGCACAATGTCAGGCGAATCTTCGGATTCGGATTCCTCCGAAGAAATGCAATACAGCCGTGATTACTCGGAAAACTTTTCTTCCATCATGTCTGAAAACTTTGATGCCCTTCCTTTAGAAACACAACACGAAATTTTATTTGAAATGCAAGAGTCGAAAAAGAATAATTCATGGGGGAAAATTCATCAAATGCCAAAAGATTTACAAAGTTTCAGTAGCTACCAAATGGATCGTTTGGTGAAGAGAAGGACACTACAAAAGAAAATTCAAAAGGTCCAACAAGAAATGGGACAGCGTCATATTCATGTCCAAAATCTTGACGATCTACTTAAAATGGAATATGATTTTGATGAAAACAAATCCGAAGTTATCGCATCTCAAGAAGGAGGCTTCGTTTTGGTCAAAACTAAAACGGAAACTAACGGTGAACAAACACCCGGGGGTTCCCAAGTCAAAAATGAAGACACAGATTGTACAATAATTCCTTGTAATGAAAACAAAGACACTAATAATATTACAGTAGATAGTGAGAAAGATTCATCGAAAGATGAAAAAGAAATATCAGAGAGTCAACGACTTTTATTAGCTATTGATTTGTTACAACAACAAGATAAAATGGGGAATGGCTCAGGAGCCCCTCCTA
>JABASI010003430.1:0-16577 GCA_019776505.1 Tomocerus nigrus
TGATAAAATAAACATTTTTTCTATATAGCTATGCAATAGATCCACATTATGCAGATAATAAGTAATTGTATTTCAGTATCTACATGTCCCCCCTTTGAATATGAATATTATAAACAGCACAATTGATTGAATTCACACAGGTTCAGACTGCATTTTACACGATCGTAAGCCACCCAAATATGTTTTATAGTGGATGACACAAAGTCGTCTCATTCAATTGTGAAATAGTTAATATCTTAGATTGAAATGTAATTGTGTCATAGTCATAAACGCACATTCAATGCCAAGTTCTAAATCAAAACGAGCTCAGAGTCATTACATTTATTAGTAGGAGCATCCAATATGTTTAATGCTCTCAATTAAAATTGACAGTGAATCCAGATACTTATCAATTACACTTTACATTATTACATTCCTCAAACCGTAAGTACATATGCCGTGCCCACACCATGAAATTGCAATTAATTCATGCATAAAACGATGCCTAAATGTAATCAATTATGTTGACTGCATACCATCTCTAGTTATCTGATGTGCTATATCATCCTCTCTATTGAATTTATTCCTGTCACATCAGACATCAGTATTATAATAAATTAATAAAAAAAATATTTTGGACTATAATTTTCCATTATAAATGTCCCTACCAAAGTAAAGCATTTTTATTTGTAAAATCCCATTTTAAGTGGGGCATATTCGTTGCTTACAATTGCTTCTCTGACTACGATAATTCCTGAGGTTATAAAGCTTTTTTCCCTAGGGTTTTCGAATTTTGGAGCTAGAAAGTCGGTTTGGTCGATCTGAAAAGCTGAAAAGTTCCCCCACAGATGCATGTCTGGACTACCATTTCTCATTTTGATCTCTGATTCTGATATACAACCAAATTAATCTCAAATACAATTTACAATCCTTTCCAATTTACAACTCTCCGAGTCAGAGAAAAAAATGCGAAATGTTAGTCCAGAGACTTGTATAGAGAAACTGTTCAGCTTTCCAGATTGACACGTAACGACTTTCTAGCCCCAAAACTCCAGGAGCTGATGAATTAAGTTTGAGATTTTTCAGTCATGCATATCTTTATGGAGTCCATTGGTGTTGCTTGCCAAAAATGGGGAATACATTTTGGCGCATATTTAACTCTGGGGTAACAAAGCTAACGGGAGTCTAAGGTGTATATACTTAATAGTAATTAGTGTCTTATAAGATCCCCATTTACTTGCAATTAGCTAGATGAGAGATTTTATTGTCCTCTCTTTCCCCTTGCCCGCCTTGTAGATACCTAACTGTGTTTCCCTTACTTGGCAGTAAGGACTGCCAACAAACAAGTGAATCTTTTTCTTACTGGTACATAAAATATAAACACTACTCACTTCGCTGCTGAAATACGTACCTACGAGTATTATCACACTATAGCATGCATGCATAATGCAATAATAAATATGTACATATTTACTATAGTATATACTTAGGTATGCTTTAGGTGTTAGACTAGACCAAGCAACGGAATAATGAAAGTTGATATTTTAATGATAGTACTTGGGTGTGCTGAGTTATAGCATAGCGCTATTCTCGTATACAAACAAATGTGGGTTTTACAGCGCTTATACTTGATTGTTTACTCATACGGTAAGTATACAAATGCGGCATCACAATAGAAGTACTCAATTTGAGATACATTTATTTACTGTTATTATGTATACAAGTTTTAACAACGCTACTGTGTGAATATAAAAATGAGTATTTTTAGAGTTTTTGCTTGTTCTTCGTCTTGCACATACAGTTAATTTTATACTTGTGTGAATCGCTAATGGAAAGTTGAGAAGAGAAAATTTTGTCATTGATATGATTTTGTGGGAATATCTACCCTTCTATGCCCAGTGGAGCCGTACCTATTTTTAATTTAGACAAGAAGATAAATAGCCATTTGTTGTGTGTCATTTTCCTTAGTGTTCATGTAACAATGCCAATGAAGAAGCCAAATCGTCATTGAATTGCAGACGACTATTACTAATACTACTGCATTTACTATATGTAGGTTAGGGAGCAAAGCAAGGTACCAAAAGGTACTCTACTATAGTACAGAGATGTTGAGTCAGCCTATAATATGTAACACTGACGAAAAGATCATGAACCGAATGTTGAGATTCTGTGTTGATCAGTGAGATTTTGGGGAAACGATGTCGTAGTGGAAAATACAAAAAATATTTCAGATATAAGATATTTGACAATCCCACTTTCCTTTAATTTCTCAAAGAGTCAGGACTCCCCTGTCCTGAGTCCCCCTTGGTACTAACCAGCTTATTCCAATGGACTAAAATTTTATGTAATTCAATTTAAACGAATACATTATCAACTTTTATGTTTTTATAATTTTCACCAGGATATATCTGTATATTGCTAAAAATGGGGCAAGAATGTAGATTTCTTATGTATATACTAACGACAACCAAACTTCATAAAACTCAAAAAAACTCATGTCATTGATGTTATCATAACTCATCATAACTCTTAACATACCTAGGTACTAATATCCATAATAGCGATCCATCACTGCAATACACGCACACTGTTATGCAGGTGTATCTAAAATCTTCATGTATTTATTGCAACTGGCCAACTGGGGAAAAGTAACACGTTAATTTGTTGACTGTACTGTAATAATAACAGTGATAATAATAAATTATTATTATTATGGACGCCCGTTGGACGTTTATTCTCTCAGCTTTGTACCCATTGCATTGAAGCCTTACTATAATACAGGTAGGTTCCGTGCAGTAATGGGGAACAAAAATACATGCACATACTTTGCATGGTGAATAATAATAATACACTTAAAATTCATGAAGTCACCTTGCTATCAATGGAAAGACAACCATTTACATATGTATGTTGATTTTAAATTCGCTTTCCGTGGTTTCTTTAAGCTCTTTCGCTTTCTTACGCTGCCATATTTTGTACATGAGTATGAGTTAAACTAATCTCATTCGCTGCACGGAGAACGTGTCACATAGGCAGGGTAGGCTTGACCACTTCCAGCAAACTCGAAGTTTCTCTGTAGGGATAGGGACTTTGGGAAAAGGAATCTAAATAGGGCCCCTAGTGTTGTAGATAGATTTTGTACGGATTGTATATAGAAAATTTATCCAGGATTCTAGATCCATATAGTGTAAAGACCGTGTCAATCGAACAAAAACTGCAGGAGATACAAAGATAGTGAACCAACTTTGTCAAAAATAAATAAATTGCATATACGTGAATCACAGCTAAATGACCCGCCCACTGCGGCGGACAAATTTGTGTCCCCAACCCAAAAATGACCACCCACAAATTGACTTAGAACTGTCGGAAACGAATTAATAGGTGGAAAATCGCGTTTTGTGAGGATTTTTGTCAAAACTTAGAAAAATTCCGGGTGACCCCGATAACTATAATCGCACCCTTTTATCCTTGATTGAGTGAGTGAAAGTGAAACCCTGTGGAGATATCATTGAATGTAATATTGGTGCAGACATACGTACGGCATACTTAAATATGTAAATTCAGTCAATATTAAAGGTGCTCACTGCAATTGTGCATACTTCAGGCTCTCCACGCCAAGTCTTTCTAGAGAACATACTGTGCCGTTCGGCGTTCCTGTCATGTTTGTTTATTTAGGTACTCATAGGTACTTTTACTGTGGGTTGGGAATTGGTATCTGAGTTAAAAGGTTAAAATGTTGGCAAATGACATGACAGGATAGATTAATTTACTCTATTCTATACCTGAAATTGATAATGTTAATGATACAGATATAAGACGGCTGCAAGTGTGTAAGTCAACAAATAAAGAATACAGTGAATTGTGGCAATTTTTGATTCTCACCACCAGTGTAGGAGCGACTTCATGTTGTGTGAAAAAAGCTTTGAGCAGTCATGACTGAAACGATTGAAACGCCATTAAAAACCAAAGGTTGAAAGCAATGGTTTACCATTGCAAAACGGATATAAAACAGTGTGGAACAAAACCAGAATTTATTAATTGCAGAGCTTTCTTTAAATAGCAATGTGTGCATATACTGCATTAAGTTTTGACGCGACTTTAGAATGACATATTTGGCCTCGACCTAGTGACTCCATATTTAGATTTAGTTTTTCTTCATATTGTGGTAGTACGTGAACATAATTTTAACAGTGTATTTCAACCCGTTCATGAGACATGACCTCAGGATTGATTGATTCAGCTTTATTACAGGGACAAAATAGGTCGTCTAATTACATGAGAACTGAATTCAGTAGTAGCTAGCCTGTAGTAACCACACCGCTTTTCAGGATGATCCAGTTGACTTTTTCCCAATTTTGAACTGAGATAGGACAATGCGTTGGAAAGTAATGGTGTGTACAGACATACAGCCATACGGACAGAATGTGAGATTCCATAAGCTCCTAGTGGGCGAGTTAAAAAAGTTAAAAATCATGCAAAAACTCTTCAGTATTTACTGCACAGCACACGTTGCAGTTGCAGGTTACTTACTATACAGCGACAATGAACTAATATCATTTTATGTAAATAATATGTAGTATGTTATATAATAGTTGCTCACGTTTAAATACGAGTATACGAATACGCTACCCTTTGTACAATAAAGCTATCTTTTAAAAGTTTGCAGTGCATGCCTTAGCGTAATTAGAATAATTACCTCTCTTCTGTGTAGGTATCTTTATTAGATACTTATTAATTAGCTATACTAACACAATTAATGTTTACTATGATGCTGAAAAACGATACGCAATTTCTAGGGACGAGCACACCATTTTAGCAAATAGTAGATGCAAATTATTGTAGTTAAGAAAAAGAGATGTGCATGTGCATACATCAACCGATGAACGTGTTTGAGATACACCATTGCGCTGCCATTGATCTAATAACCCATTTTTTTTGCTTTCCAGATTGGGAGTTTGGACGGTTATTTTTTGCTAGAGCACTCGAAAATCAGAAAACGCTCCCTGGACGCAAGTCATCAACACCATAAAATATTGGAAGAGCATCCTGACGTAAGATATTTTTCAGCTGCTTTATGCAATGCATAATGTCGAATTCATTGGGAGCCAAAGACATGTAGCCTAATAATTATATGTGTGTCATGACATGAGGAGTATTTGGACAATTGCAGCAATTTTGTTCTATTTGAATCAGGTCCACTGGTTTCAACAGCAGGTGGAAAAGAAGAGGGTGAAGCGAGATTTTTCTTATTTTGAGGGAAGTTCTGCTTCTGCTGCAGGGGGAAATCCCTACTTTGCTTCATCGTCTCACTCTTTCCATCCGTCCTACCCAAATGGCTTTGTAGACCCCTTGTGGAAAGAACAGTGGTACTTGGTAAGTCATTTTCTTCTTTATCTCTGCCCTTTACTCATTGCCCGTGCAACAACTAAGAGTGCATTATGGATGCAGTATGCAGTACAAGTCCTATAATGTAAAAAATATTCTTAGTTAGCTTTTTCAATTCACGCAACGTAATTTTTGGGTTGATTTTTTTAATGCCCAAAAGATGATTTCTAGGGCCCCATGTATAGTTACCCATCATCTAACTTGAACTAACTGCTACTGCTAGCTAGTCCCCTACTTTTGTACACAATTTTACACATTAGGACTAGGTACCACACATATGAAGTCATATGATACGAGTGATACGACATAACGAGTCAGGCTACGGGGGAGTTAAAAAAAGGAGTTTCACAGTTTCACTCATTGTCTTGTTCGGTCGGCGCGGCGTGATCATCTGCGGAAATAAGATGACTTTCAGATCCGAGACTTGTGGAAGTCGAGAGAATGAATTCGACTTAGAGATCGACTCCTAAACTCCTCCTAACTCCAATCTCATCGTTTCTCTTTTGTCGCCGCATTTTAGTGTTCTTGAATTAACAGATGAATTGTTTCTGTGGTTTTGCAGACGAGCGGCTCCAAAGATGGATTCGACATGAATGTTCAAGCAGCCTGGAAGAAAGGCTACACAGGCAAAGGAATCGTTGTCTCAATTTTGGATGACGGCATTCAGACGAATCATCCTGACTTACTACAAAACTATGTCAGTTTGTCTTCACTCTTTTTTTATCTCTATTCACTACCCTACACTTTCCTTTCCATCACTTTTCTTTGTGGTTGCAATTGCAAGTTGCAACCTTGATCGGCAATGGCATTGCTCTGCTCACACTCAGGGAATATCCATCTATTATGTCATATTCATGCCATGAAGGATGCAACCATGCAGCGCTTGCTAAAAGGAATTCCACTCTGCTATTATTTTATATGTCACAGTCACATTCTGTCATTCATTTTCAATAAAGCCACTTCAAGATTTTGCATGAAAACCGAGTTTATGTTAATGCAGGATGCAAGGGCGTCGACGGATATCAACGATAATGACAACGATCCCACGCCCCAAGACAACGGGGACAATAAGCACGGAACACGATGTGCTGGGGAGGTGGCTGCCACAGCGGGAAATAATATTTGCGGAGTGGGAGTAGCCTATAATGCGTCCATCGGTGGTGTGCGCATGCTGGATGGCACAGTTAACGACGCCGTGGAGGCCAAAGCCCTAGGTCTCAATCCTGATCACGTTGATATCTACTCTGCCTCTTGGGGACCTGAAGATGACGGGAAAACTGTCGACGGACCTGGACCACTGGCACGAAGGGCTTTCATTTACGGCGTTACAAACGTAAGTCTAACTTGTCTTTTCACACATCAGTTACCTACGAATAAATCTGCAAAATAAAACCCTTTCTGATGTTGATTCTTAACACTAATGACCAAGGGGGCTCTGTTGGCAATTTGGCAATGGCAGTTTGATTTGCAGAGCAACATAGCACATTTTACAGATCTAATTTTATAGCTCTGCTCACAAAATCACAAGTGTACATATTTACTCGACCATTAAAAAATATTTTTGTGTGAATTTAATGCAGTGCTTCTACATGAAATTTAATGTATTTTATGAGTAGGGTCGTCGCGGGTTGGGTTCCATTTTCATTTGGGCCTCTGGGAATGGAGGGCGTCACGTGGATTCTTGCAACTGTGATGGCTACACGAATTCCATTTTCACGCTGTCGATCTCCTCGGCCACGCAAGGTGGCTACAAGCCGTGGTACTTAGAGGAATGCGCCTCTACACTAGCCACGACGTACTCGAGTGGGACGCCGACTCTGGACAAGAGTGTAGCTACCGTTGACATGGATGGACGCCTTCGGCCTGATCACATCTGCACCGTTGAACACACCGGAACGAGTGCTAGTGCTCCTCTAGCAGCCGGCATTGCGGCACTAGCACTGGAAGCCAACCCTAGGCTTAGCTGGAGAGATCTGCAGCATTTGGTGGTGATGACCAGTCGTCCTGATCCTCTGGAAAAGGAGGAAGGCTGGTTTGTCAACGGTGTTCATAGGAAATGTAAATCCTCATTCTTTTCCTATTAAACCAGAAAGGTTTTTTTTTAATTATTTTTGCCTGAATGCGTTAACACTTGCCTGATTTCTCTCTTTAGTTAGTCACAAGTTCGGGTATGGCCTGATGGACGCCGGAAAAATGGTGGAAATCGCCGAAAACTGGATTTCCGTCCCACCACAGCACATTTGTAAATCCAGGGAGATTCGTGAAGACCGCGAAGTTCCCGGAGCTCATCTTGGCAAAGTGAAAGTGTTCATGGACGTAGATGGATGTGCGGGAACGAACTCAGAGATTCGCTATTTAGAGCACGTGCAATGCAAAATATCTCTGAGGTTTTTCCCTCGCGGAAATCTACGAATTCTGTTGACATCTCCGATGGGCACTACTTCCGTCCTTCTGTTCGAGAGGCCAAGAGACGTTTCTAGTTCCAACTTCGACGACTGGCCTTTCCTGTCTGTACACTTTTGGGGAGAGCAAGCTCATGGACGGTGGACTCTTGAAATTATCAACTCAGGAAGTCGACGAATCAACCAACCAGGTGCATATCCACACACACACATTTATTTTTTTTTAAATATCGTACGCAGCATTAATGGCCAGTGATTGTTGTGCAGGACTTCTGAAAAAATGGCAATTGATCTTATACGGCACTGACGTGGATCCCGTGCGCTACAGATCCCGCAGCCTCCATCATCCTCAACAGTCTTTTGAATCGGCCGTTCAAGCTCAACCGCAATATCGTCAAGCTCCAGCGTCTGGTCAGCAAGGGCCACTTCTTCCAAGATTTGTTCCCCAAGAGTACTTATTCCCGGGAGCGTCTGAATCTGTATCCCAGGTTCAAAAACCCCAGATAGTTCGCTCTCAGTGTCAGAATGAATATTGGATTCCTGATCTTAGAATTTGTGTCAACGATTGCCCGGATGGCTACTTTGGAGGTGAATTAATTGACTAGCTGTGCATGTCTGTTTTCTGTGTGTGCTCATAAATGAGTTGTGATTGTTGAGTTGGGGACTTGTTTTTTCTTGCAGATGCGGCAGACAAAAGATGTCTTTCTTGTCCTCAGCGTTGCAAATCCTGCCACAATGCGACGTCGTGCACGGCCTGTGAACATAATTTAGTGCTGTATAGTTCATCTTGCTTGTCTATTTGCCCCGAAGGTTACTTTGAAGCAGACTCTTCCTGTGAATCTTGTCCGTTGGCCGCGTGCTCTACATGTGCCGGCCCAATGGGCAATGAATGCGTTCGATGTAAAAGTGGACTGTCTCTCTATCAGAACACGTGCGTCGGCACATGCCCACCCGGATTCCGCTCCACAGCCGCCAATGAATGTGTCCCTTGTCCAGTAGGATGTTTGGCCTGTGATGACAAGAAATGTTTGCAGTGCTTCGACTCTTTCTATCTCAACAATGAGCATGAGCCTACTAGCTGCACTCAACAAACTTCTGTAAGACCGCCTTAACTCATCACTATAATTTACCCACTCACCCAGTAATTCTAATTAGTAACTAAGCTATACTTTTTTAATTCAGCAAAAATGAATTCCTTTCCGCTTCGGCTAGCAGAACTTGTCTCTATGCAGATCATTCCCAGAAATTACATTTACGCAATAGTAGGCAAAATTTCATGCATTTTGATCAAAATTGAGCCTCGAAGAAAAATATATTTTCGCCTCAGTATCATGTGGATTAGCTAGTGGTACCTAGTTGTATCAATGTTGATCAAAATCAACGCAAAACATAAACAAAACTCGGAAAAGTAATCTGCTCTAAGTATGCTGATAAGAGAAATGTTTGATGAAGTGTATGGAACTTTTAATTGCAACATCTATTTGTAAATTCATAAATGATCGATGTTTCATCATGTGTGAAATTGTATTTTGACAGAGCTGTCCATCAGGGCTCTATTTGGATGTGGAACAAAACCAGTGCGTAGGATGTGGTATCCAAAACTGCGTCAAATGTATCGGCCAGGGACAATGCATGGAATGCCAGCCCGGGTTTTTCGTGTACCAGGGAAATTGCCTGAATCGGTGCTACGAAGGATTATATACATCGTACAACCGAAAGGAATGCTATAACTGCCCAAAGCTGTGCACCAAATGCAAAACATCGGATATATGCACAGAATGCAGATCGGATGGAATGCTTCAAGACGGAAAATGTCTTCCCCATTGCGCTGACGGGTAATAAAATGGCTTAGTTATATAACTACTAGCCGTACGGACAAAAATAATAATTATTGCATGGGGCTCATTGGCCAGTAATTTTTTAAATAAAGTATTATTGATTCTATTGTACCTAAGTAACTAATTGAGTTTTTGATTTATTTTCTACTCGAGGTTCTACAACGACATTGGTACTTGCGCTCGGTGCACTTCGGGATGCAGGACGTGCATTGGTGCCAGTGACTCTGAGTGTGTGACTTGCAACGCAGGATACACTTTCACAAAGGGAGGGAATTGTGTGCAAACGAATTTGCTAACTGCCGACTCTTATTCCCCTAATGGCCAAGATGCTCCTTGTCCTGACGGATTTTACAAAAGTAGTTTGGCGGGGGAAGACTCGTGTCAACCTTGCCATCAGACGTGTGCCAGATGCACCGGTGCGACGAATACATTACAATTTCTTGTCGGTATAAGCTCATGTTTGCGTTTGAGGAAATGATTATTGACGACATGTTTACTTTAGGAAAAATGGCCTATCAGTGTAGGAGCTGTGTGGCCCCCTTGCGTCTGGACAGGGGAAGTAGTCGTTGCATTGAGTGCTGCACAAGCGCAGACAAATCTGATTGTTGTCACTGTGATGCCAAAAGACACACTCCGAACTTCCGAAATCCCCTCACTGCCAACTACAACGGTATGTCGTATGTCCATCCCTGTCTTCTTTGTTGGCTTGGGTGGGAGAGTCTTACAGTGCATGATGGATGGTGTTCAAGGCTGGTGTATTTGTAATCCTGGAGAAGTGAGAGAAGAGATAAGGTAAGTCCATCTGTGAGTTTGGAAATTGTCACTGTTTTCCAAACTCCCGGACTGGCTTACCTTCTCCCACTTCTCTTCATGGTAACAAGAGTCCACGAGCCTTGGGTGGATAGCGTGTGTGTGTGTGTTTGTGTTATGGATGCATATTTAATATGTGACTAACTTTGACTTCTGTTCTGGTGTGCAGGAGAGTGTCACTTTGTGTCCCGGAGAGTGTCGGAGTCAGAAGAAAGAGAGTTGAGTTCCGGGAAGTGGAACGACTCGATGGTTTTGAGTTTCTTCTGGCTCTCTGTCTTCTTGTTAGTCGTTGCCCTCGTTGTCATCTTTCATAAACAACGAAGTCGCGTTCGCTCAGCATTTTACTCGAAAGCCGAGTTTCACCCATTCACAAATGGCACTAGCCTTTCAAATTCAAAATCCAAATACACTCCAGTGAACAGGCGGGAGGATTTCCATTCGAATGACAACATATTAGACGATAGCTTTTCTATAGACAACGACGAAGACGCACAAGACACGGACTTTGAGTTTGAAGACGAAAACTCGGAGATTTCCGAAGATGTTCCATTTGTTTTAAAGACTTAACGTTCACATTTCTTAAACATCATAACTATAATATTATTATTATAAAACAATTGAAATGACCACAGTTCCAAATTTAACTTAAGTATTCCACTTACTTATAGAGTCAGACAGAATTAGAATCATTAGAAGAATCAGACCGTTTATATTCATCCCCCGTCGGTCGGTATATAGCTGCATGGCGTCTGAGTCTTCTAATCATTTTTACATTACCTTACTCATACAACTGTATCGATATAGCTACCTGAATGTTTTATTTTGTGTATGCATGGTGAAAGAAGAGATTGATTTAGCTAGGGAGAGGAGAGGCCTGTGCGAGGCAAGCCAAGGGATTTAAGGGATCGTTCAAGGGAAAGCGGAATACTAATTAATGCCTGTCTGTTTAACCATATCTGGAGGAGCCGTGTCCGTACTCAGTACAATAGATAGAATAGAGAAAGGATGCTTTTACTGCAGTGATCATAGACGAAGAATATTATTATATTATTGTCGTCTCTAAAGAAATTAAGGAATCTACTTACATTTGGAAGTTGGAGTTGGACTATAGGCAAATACTTATAAGATTATAATATCGTAGACAGTAGTAGAATGTACTTTTCACTAAGACGGTTACTACGTACGCTGTACCTAACATGATATCAGTCACACTTAACTGGATATTTACAATTGTTTGCATAATTGTCTGTTTTTAAATATTACCTAGTATATATTTTATGAATTTTATTACGTATGAATCTGTATTATTTACTAGTTATACATAGTCGGTTATGTGCGAGAGATGAATGCTGTGCACATGGATTATATTATGAAGATTATGACTTTACGATTGTAGACGCGGTTGCAATTGCGATGATAAATACACAAGAGCATTGGGTTGTATGGATATTATATTAACTACTCTTATTAATACAATACAGGAAACGATGTTTATTTCTTACATACAAAGTTAAAGTAAGATTCATCATCATCTTCCCTTTATTAAATTAGTGATATAGCAGAGATTTAATTAAAAAAAAACGTTTTAAGAATAATGTTCCAGTCATTTTTTTCGCTTCGCACGTCAACACTTATTTGTATGGATCCTAATATGTATACTACATCCTAATCATAGTATATGTATCATTATTAATTATTAGTATTATTTAATTAGCATAATATTGCACGTATCAATACATAAAACTGGGCACAAACCTAAGTAAAGTACATAATTGTTATATAAAACAAAAAAATAAGCAAAACAGGTACATACGAGTAATCTCCGTCTACTTTGTTCGGATCCTCTTGTTGCTAACAGCTGGAACACAATAATACATTTTAAACATAAGTGAATCATTTAACGCTAGCATTTCCATAACTTAGTTAAGATGTTAAACAACGTATGCTTTCACTGAAATAATCATTTCAATTTGGAATAACTGATTGGGATGCTTTTCGGGTTGGTGTTGAACATTGAAGAATTAACGATTCTGATCTGCACTCATTTCGCATAACATAAAAAATGAGTGTATAATGATACACTTATTTTTTGAAAGTCATCCTATTGGAATTGGAAATTCTAAAAAAAATTGTCCTGGTCATTCATGACTAATCAAAGTAGCATATTTCATCAAATGGTTAAAACCAATATTGTCAATTATATATGTCAAAAGTAGGACTGCACGAGGACTTCATTGGGGATAAAATAGCTGTAGACTTTTAAATAGTAGAGCATAAAGAAAAGAAACAAGAATGTTAAAATGTGAAATGTGGGGACTTACATTTCACGTTACAAACTTCTACTTGGGCTCCAGCGGTAAGAAGAAAATCAATCCAAAGGCTCTGCTTAGCAGACAAACTATCACCAGGCCCTTTGACTTCGACAAAAATGCATTTACTACCGTTCCACATTGTCAGGTCAGGAAAGCCACTCCGGAAGTGTCTGTAGTTTTTAGCCATTCTTTCACAAATGGATGCCGCTAACTGCAACCCCATGCTTCTCATCAGACTCTAAAGAAAACCAAAGAAACCAGTCCCACAAGCAAATAATATAATTTCGCTACATCAATTTCATTAGCTTAACATTTTATAGATTGGCTTTGGTAAATCACTAACGTGTGCATCGTCCAACGAAGGAAATACAGACCAATTTACAATGGATATTTTGTTGAAATTTCCATTCCAGTGCAGATCTATACACTCCAAAGCGTCCTCGATTGACCACATAAATCGCATGTCATCAAGCTTTTTATTAATAAGTTCCAGCCTTTGACTGTAAAAGTCCTCAAAATTCATATCCAAAGGAAAAGGTTGAAAGACTGAATGGAAAACATCAGGTATGTCATCATTATAAATCACGTCCCAGAATAAGAGACCAAATATTGACACAGGAACGGAACCTTCCCCATGCACACCTGTAAATAGTAATACATTTCCTAATTGAGTCTTTGAGTTACACTTATAGAGCATCACTTTTTTATGATTTTATGAGCATCAATTTATTTTACATAAGTTAATTTACAAAATTATTGCATAGCAAGTAAGATTACCAAA
This sequence comes from Tomocerus nigrus, assembly GCA_019776505.1. Classification (NCBI taxonomy): domain Eukaryota; kingdom Metazoa; phylum Arthropoda; class Collembola; order Entomobryomorpha; family Tomoceridae; genus Tomocerus; species Tomocerus nigrus. Next base: position 13,508 of record JABASI010003430.1, read on the forward strand.
CACATAGCCTGCGCTCATATAATAATTCATTGCGAATTGTTCCACAGACGATGCACTCTTGGAGCCTAAGAAGACAGACTTAAATCCAGAAGCACCCATACTGCCACCATAGCTGAAAAACATAATAATAATAAGATCATACTGATCATAGATGAAATAACTGAAGTGTCAATAGCATCATAATAGGCAGGCTACAGAAAACTCAGTTTTGGGGAGGAAGGCTGACATTCAGGGTACTATTCTGGCTTTGGCTTCGGTTTTGTTGTTTCTTTTTATGCATTATATTTATTTATCAAAAATAGAAAAGTTACAAAAACAATATAATATATATGTATATAGTTTGATATAACAAGCCAGCCTGCCAGCCTATAAGGTTTTTTGGTGATAACATTAATAAAACCTCATAATTTATGCATCCGAAAAAGCGCCACAAAAATCATTGTGGGTATACTCTGGCCAAAAATACGACAAAAAACTGCCAAAATTTTTTCCCCAGCCGATGCTATTACATTGCCATTTACCAACTTTAATTTTTGTCTTTTACGAAACATTGTTAATTTGATAACATCCCACCCTCACCCAATAGCAATAATAATTAATTGAATTAATTTTTCGAAAACGCTGGTTAAGGGCCTGTAATATTTTTTAGCCCCCGGGCGCCATTCTGGCGGATCTAATCCGCGAGCAAAAAAAAACATTATTTTTGGGGCTCAAAATCGGATCGATTCTTAGCGGCCAATGCTGATGACATCCGCTCCACGAAGACATTGACGGCTGGTTTTGGGTTTTTTACAGACATGATCTACTTAGTCGACAATATTTTCATTTAAAGCGTTTTACTATTTATTTTAAAAAAACTTACGACATTTCAAGTTTTTCTCCCTCAATTTCTCTAGTAGGTGTAACATGATTCAAATTAAGAAGTGGCAAGCCGTCAGTCTCGACATGAATATTTCCACAAGGCAATTCTTCTGCCTCCATTTTACATTTTTTTGAAATCTTACTTGATTTTCTGCTATGCTCTTCTACCAACTTTTCATATCGAAGTGTTAGCATATATCTATGAGAATCTTGAGCATATGTGTCAACTATTCCTGTTTTAATGACATCCATTACTTCGGTCAACGGTGCTTTTAAATGTTTCATATTGACAATAGACCTCTCATACCAACGACCTCGGTGATGTACCAAATACAAAGATTGCATTAAAAGGATGTTAATCACTTCATTAGCTCGGAAGAATTCTTTTAACTTCTGATAGCCTTGAACACTTAGCCAAACAGAATGTGTTAAAACACTTCCTGCGGTATATACACGGAGGAATGTTGGAAGCAATCCATTAGATTTGGAAATTTTGCAATCTGCAAGATGCTTCTGTAGTAACTCCAAGCAATTTTCCCCTATTCTGCAAACATCTGTCCAATTTTTCGATTCGATGTGAGCATTTAAATCCGAAAACAAACTCCACGCTTCTTGAAAACTACATTCAAGCAAACAAAATCATACAGGTGTACTTTTTACATTTATAATAAATCACTCGACAATTTTATTTTTATTATTGCTGTTAGTCGTCTAATCTAATCTAAAGTCTAAAAATGTACTAGGTACAGAAAATTAACAGATAGGAGGTTCTATCTCTATCCTTCAACGTTCAAGAATTTTTACATCTTAATACTTTTGCATTTCTGTAACAGCTCATCTTCGACCCTCTCCGCTCCGGTAAATCGCGAAACTGTCTGAGGATATAATTTAAAATCGCCTATCCTATAGAAAGGATATAACCGTTTTTTTGAAAAACCTTCACCAAACAGTCCCCACATACAAATAAAAACAGTCATCTCATCTCATATGCTAAAAAAGAGGCGGACAAGGACATTTTATAGAGCTGGGGCGCTCTAGTAGGTTGCCGCGAGGTCCGAGGTTGGACGTCGCGAACTGTCAAATCGCGCAGAAATTATAAGCCCGCAATACCGTGTAGAAATTATACCACCAATTAAGCCGCGAAGAAATTATAGGTCTGCGAAACCGCGTTTTGATGAAAATTTTTAGGGCATTGGATTCAATGTAATAATGATTTATTCTTGAAGTCAATAACTTACTTGATAAGTTCATCACGGCAAGAGTAGATTTTGATGGTTTTGCTGACTTTATAAACCGGGTATTCCATTTTTCCCATATCCATGAGCAGTATGGATAACATTTGGTTGGAGCCCTGGTCATTTTGGTCTTCCCAGTACTGAGGAGGAGAATGCAGAATGAAATATCTTGAGAATAAATTCTTTGATTCAAGGCATACTCTATAAGTGAATCCTAAGAGTTTGATAGCTCTATGCAAACAGAAAATTCAACATCAGAATTTAAAATTATCATTCGTAAAGTCACACAAATATTCAGAATCACATGGGGAAAATTAACAAAGCAATAATGGTTTAATGTTAGTGTTTTAAGCTTTTCTTCTGGTGTGTCAAATTCAAATTGGTACTTACTCTTTGTAAATGACCTCCACACTAGAACTAAACAAAGTCTTTTGGTTTTGACTCATTTTTAGTAGACTGGCTTTACATGTTTCTTTCGTTTTCCCCACAACTCCCATGCTTTTACTCAATACGTTCATTTGCTCACCATTTAAAAGGTCCAGTACTGAGTCTAAATTTCGTTTTTCATCTATGGACAAAGACCACATATTATTATCATATCATCTATGATTGGTACACTGACTCTTAGGAAATCAGCATAGGAAGTCAACATGCTTGTCAGCATGGTTTTAGAAAGAGTCCGCATTTAGGGAGTCAACATACACTTAGGTAGTCAGCATATGGAGTCATATTATGCTTAAGGAGTCATCATAAAGGGAGTCAACATGCTTAGCGGATCAGGATTCAGCATAAGGAGTCAAAATATTTGGAGAGTTTGCATAGGGAGTCAACATGCTTAGGGAGCCAAAAAAGCGGGCGTGCGATTTCTTCTTACGGCGCCCGGATGGGCGCCAGGGCGCCACGGGTGCCCTAGCGGGCGCCAGGTGTCTTTTTGGCGGATCTAATCCGCGAGCAAAAAAAATGGCGCCCAAAAA
>JABASI010003431.1:0-16561 GCA_019776505.1 Tomocerus nigrus
TTCATGGCTAAAAAGCCAGGAGTGGAATAAATGGGGCCTTCTGTATTTGTCTCCTCCACTCAGGACTCTTTACTTAATTCACAGAGTCGGCACACACCCTCCTCGAGCATCGGTTATACTTAGCTATGTCTTATAGCTCTCCTAGTTATCCACTCCTGACAACGACAACAAAAGGACCAACATTTGCTCCTACTTACTGCACACTTGAAAATGCTCGTCCTGCCTGCCCTACATATAATAGCAATAGATAATATTATTCGTGTAGAGACGAAGGCTAATATTCTTTATGGGATTTAGAGGAAGAAAGGAAGAGGGGAGTAGAGTAGTGTGGAGCGGAGACGCTGACGTTTCATCGAATCATGCTACCATTTCTTTTTCTTGCCTTTACCTTGTTCTGAAATATCGAGTGGTGGAAGGACGGAGGATGATGCCTTAGCTAAATGCCTACTTCTTCTGCCTACCTACCTGCCTGGTCGTTTTCTTTCTTAAGAGCATTGCTTGGCCAGCATCAACAGCTCATCTCACATCTGCTCCCTTCACCAAGGCTCAGCATCTGCTTTCTTATCCCATCCTTGTTTCTTATTACAAAACAAAGAGTGATGGACGGCTGGTTGGGAAATTGGAGAAATCCAGGCTCTTTCTTACATCCTCCTAAGCATCCTACCCTCACGTCATACTATAATAATAATATCCTCCCTTTATATAATAATGCATAAGAGGCCATAGCCCATTCCAAGAAACTTCAGGCAGCTTCATTCCTCCTATAAGAAAATCGTTTTTATTGAGAGATTCAGATGCAGAGCTGTAACGGGCCATAAGTAGCCAATAGCTTTTGGGCCTCGAATGTGTTTTACTGTAAGAAGACAGTCGTCCCTTTGTCAGACTAGGTGCTAAGAAGAAGAAGGAGAAGCAACTCCGGCCAAAGCAAAGGAAAGAAGAAAAAAGTCTGGTTTATCACATACAAAGTATTGCAGGTAGGTACATGGGTAGGGATCATATAACGTGAGTTCAGTTGAGATTTACCAAGTTGGTGAGTAGGAAAGAGCATTGACGAAGAAGGTGAGTTGATTGCATTCATTGTCCTGCCTGCCTACGTCCTAACAAAGAAAGTACACAACAGGTACGCATAGCTCAACTTTTGTCTATTTCGTGGGTTCCTCTCTTTCTAACCTTGCAGCACAAGATCAAAGCAGCCAGCAATAAAAGGCAGTGGCGAGCCGAGAACTTTCGAATGGATTGAAAACATGATGCTCCTTGCCAGGCAGGGATGAGTTATAAAATGATTTTTTCAGCTCAAATGTCTACATTATTATTATTAGGATTATGACAAAGGATGAAGGTTAAGCACTCGATGGAGTATTGAACGGAAATCACGGGAAATAGCTGCCTACCTCAAGTATGATGGGAATAAACGTGATTCAGATGGAGAAATAAAAATGTGCCGAGGCGAGGGTCGAGTCGACAGACGGAGATGATAATATGCAGAGTGAGTGAGGCTAGAGAGGATTCCTCGAACACGTACACACACACACAGCACACGTAGTCCAGGCAGGCAGAGGACTAGCAGAGAACAAAGAGGGAACTCACCAGACAACGCCGAAGGCTCCGTATCCAATAGGGCGATCTGGTTGCACATCAACAGGAGAAGTTCTCTCGGGTGACGCATATCCTCCATTCGAACTAGAAGGCGTCTTTCCGGACGAGCTATTAATCCCAATATTCTGGGAATTATTATTCGGATTGTGATGAAAATAGGCGGCTGCTAGAACGGCTTGGTGGTGATGATGGGAGACCCCCATTATCGGAGCAGCGGGACCGGCTAACGTAGACATTTTCCACAAGGTACAGGCGTAGGTAAATAATTGACCTCTAGAACAACTCTTTTCCTATCTCAAAATCTGCAAAAAAAAACAAAATAAATTTACACACTTTAGACAATTTCAGAAATTATCTTGATGTAGTGATACACACTTAGGAAAATAGGTTAAGATTGATGCAATACATTTGACACTGTTGTTATGTGTCAGGAACTCTTAAAGGCTAACTCATTATGCTAATAGTAATCTCTGTGTTGGCTAAAACTAAATACAACACTATGGGCTTAGGTATAATATTTTCCAAGCTAACAATTGTATCTGTCGACGGTTATCTCATTTTTAATATCAATGTCATAAATAAACAAGCATCTATTTGTGACGACTTTGATGAATGTGTCTTAAGAACGAAATACGCAGGAATGAGACTCTCTTTGTTGTATGCAGCCACTGAAAATATTCATAATCGTTGCAGGCTAGGCTAAAATGCTAGGCTTTTGCAACGAAATGTTTCACATAAAAAGAATCGACAATCATGACATAAAAGACAACGCAATCAGACACACTCAATGCTCAGGTCTAGGTCATGCCACTCTAGTGAAAATGAGGACCTTCTACACAGAACCTATACATTCGTATTGTTAGCATTTAATGTAATGCTTTATTGTTTTAAGAATCATCACAGCATAGCATTACAACACGTTCAATGCTGCAAATACTCTACTTATAATATGTCTACACACATAAACGTATGCAGCAGATGGAGAGATAGGCACATTAGCAGTGGCAGGTAATAGCAGTTTTGTGAAGCACAATTAACTAGGTATCTACTGTATCTGTCCATATAATATCCGCACTACACACCACTATAGCAGATAGCACGCAAAATTCAACCTGCAACTTACATGTGCAATACTATTTGCATATTATCACACTAATTGACTGAGTTTACTTGGCTCATTACTACTGTGCTCAATTTATATTAGTGCCAACCACTGCCAAAATTATTTACATTCAATTTCGATCCCTCCCCTTAATTGTTTTCAGCCACCAGGACCAACACTAACATAACTGCCACTAAATAAATCCTACGGGAATTATTTTCAATGTCGATTTATGCAGAGCAAAATTGCTTTTCCCAAATTACACCCTCAAGATTTAATAGCTTTGATGAGTTTGACACTTACGTAATGCCCCCAAGGCACTCAATACTCAATATGACACTACTAAATAAATCCAAATTTCACTCTCCACCATATTGACTAATTTAAATTAGGATCGAACGAAACTCTAAACATCCATTACACTAGTCGATATTCTAGTCAGGAGGTCTAAAGTCTAAACTATTTAGCACTCTGAGAATTACATCCTCCAGTCATTTAATATCATTGCCAATGCCAAGCTATTTACTATTCGGCTATACTATACATAGCCTTTTCAATTTTTGCCTTGAGATTTACAGCAAATGTTTAATTACACAAGTATAAGTACAGCTATCTTTCACATTGAGGATGAAATAAACTGTTTTAAATTTTTTAACTCTTTATAGCCCACAGATATGTTTAGTGGGATAGAGGAATGTCGAAGAAACTATTTCATGGTGGCTACACTAATTGATGACTTCTTACGCCAATCTTTCCTCAACTAATTACTACATTTTGAAATCTTAGTACTGTCAAAATCTTTGCCAAAAATATGCATAGCTAAACATGCTTAATTTTTTACATAATTATTAGATATAATATTACCTAAAATGTTAAATAGCACTTGTTTCATTGTTGCGTGGACTGTAGTCCAAATTTAATCCATAATTTTACTGACAAAAGAGCGATATAGGTACATAAACAACTTTAAATACACAGTAGCTGTGGTCAGAGAGCGAGACACACAGGTACGAGGTAACTTTGACAAAAAAACCTATTTCATAAATATTATAGCTATAATTTCATTTGCTAGTCACAGAATATCATTATTATTACTTACTCTTCCTATGACCTTGTTTCTACAATGCAAACCTATTGTTCTTGTAAATCAGCAATTCGTATCTGAATACACTTAAGCTTAATAAATGATGCATACACGTATACTATAAACCATTATTGTGTTCTCTTTCTGCCCGGATATGATTACGTTACTATTTATAGATTTTTTTTATTATTCATTAAACTGCTACGTACTAACACGTTGTAATTTGGCAGTGCAAATCAAATGACGCTCAAATCTTTCAATGCATACAATACAGGGACAGGGTTATCGTCACAAAGCAATTAACATGGAAAAGTTAGAGGAAATTTGCAGTTATCATAACACATGCATTGTAATAATGAGCATCACACTGACAAACGATGCTACGATTTTTTGTACTGCCCAATTTAACTGCATAAAATTTACAATTACTAACTTTTTTACAATCTATAAATTGCTGTGCACTTGAAAATGGTTTGCAGATTACAATTAACTAATCCCATTTACATTAATTAAACGAATAAATCTCCATTATATGCAATAAAAAAACAAGGGTAACTTGTAATATAGTTAAATACATATATTTATACGTATAAAAGTTAACTATACAATCATTACAAGTGCAAAAGTTCAAGCGAATGATCTTGAAATCTAAAAATAAAATTATTAACGGTGAATCTGCTCCCCTACTAGCAACATCGGCAATAATCTTCCTTCCTAACTTTACTAATAGTTAAGTATACCTAGTAATAGTGTTATAATTTATATAATGTTCGTCAATGCGTTAGTGTAATATCGTATCTTCTTATAATTTCATGTCGTGAACGCCTATTATGATATTACTTATCATCGTATTATTATGCTATTTGTCCACGAGGCAATTTTATCTTGTCGTCGTACCTAAAGTTACTTAACAACTTTCATCGGAATATTATTTAAGCATGGATACGCATATTATAGTTACCAGTACGTAAGACGTAAATATAATATGCACACTTATATGTTAACTGTCGTTTAACGTTTATTATGTCTGTATTTCACTCAATAGAAAATCGTAAATGTTAATAGGTAAGTAAATGGAAATTGAAATCAGTGCTAGTCGTCATTGATAATTTTTGTCAAGCATATAGTACAGATATTGCGTATCTGGAAGAGCGTAGGTAGTAATTAGTAATGAATCAGAATGATAGAATCAAAGATCTGGAAGTGGAAGTCGAACTTTAAACTTCAACCCTAATTTAGGTACCTACCTACAACTACATAATGCAAATCGCAATTATAATTCAATGTCTGCTAGTATCGAGATATAACGAGATGATGTTCTTGTCTCTTCCTTCACAAGTCATTATCGCTACCGCAAAAGAGCCAGTCAGTGAATATGTAAGGTCACTGAGCGCTAATTACATTAAATATTCCTCGACATGAGCAATGAATCGTATAAATCACAAATAATTGGCTACTTCAATCCTGGTGTTAACTAATTGGCATTCTATAGAACTTGAATAACTATACATAGAAGACTCAACGCGCCCGATGGATCCCAGGAGTTACGTCAAATCAAATTATAAGTGTGTAATGGAAATTTAAGCGTCATCTCTATGCTAAGAAAATTAATAGAGGCAGTTTACGAAACGTTTAATGATCAATGTAGATCAATATTCAAATTGCCTTTCAATTTGCAATTTTGTATCTTAAAATGAGGGCGACCTCGATAAATAATTGCCTATGTCATCAGAGATATCTATTCCATTTTAACCTTAATTAGTGTCATACGACTGGAAACGTGACTAAATTCCACTCACATTTTCCTGTATCTCAAACGCATCAGATTTTCGTACATTATTAAACTAGCAATTATTTAATGAGAGTACGACAGGAGCAGGAAATTCACATGCAGGAAATATTGTGTAAAATGTGTGGCATTGTCATGTAATGTTAGCGAAAAGCATTTTTCCGACTGATGTCATAAGGATAAAATCACAAAAAACTATTATATAATAATTGCTTTGACGTAAACAATTATACTCACAAGTCTCGTGGACTTGCAAACGGATACCAGGGATCTGAATATGAAAAGCTAATGAGTGGGTATCAAATATTCCATGGTTTACTTCGTACCGTTGAAGTCACCACATCCCACATCACTTATACTATCCGGAATTCGGTTTTCTTTCCTTACTAACCGTTGTCATTGAAACACGTGTTCATTAAATTGCAACATTATACAAGATTTAAATTAAATATCATATTTCTTTGACGTAAATCAGGATTATTAAAACTGCTACCCAAGATTTGAAAGCGACTGTACAACGGCCGTAATGCTACAACAATTTTACATTCTCTATTTAATGTGCACACATTGGAGAGTGTAGACCTTTGAAATTGCTTGAGGTTAATTCATAAATAAAAGTAACGCAAATGAAATGCCAGAATTGCAGAATTGAAGGTAGTTCTACTTTATAATATATTTTAGAGTATTAAACGTTTTCTCCACTAATTGTAAATTACAACATTGTAAGTGCATATAAATGTATCATTTGTGAGTAGTATGATATACACAGTCCAGCAAATAATATAATCTGCTAAGAATTTTGTTGGTAATTTATGCCGTTTGAAAAGGTGAACTGTCTACAGAAGTTGCAAGCTTTTATTTTTCACTCTGCATAACTTGCATAAGTGATAAGTATGCATCAAATAATGAATGTGGCCTAGCTTAGGCCGCGTGTATGCAGATATAAATGAAGGTTTCGACTGAGCTTAACTTTCGTCATGTTTTCAACATTCGCAATTGTAACATTAGGCCATTTGAGATTATGAAATTGTAAATTGTTCACATTGAAAGGGAGTGATAGTAGTAGCCATTTGCTATAAAGTCTCTTTTCGACTTGAGAAAATGGCAATTACTATTTAGTTAGGCTTGTAAAAATTTAAATAAAAAATGTCACAAATGCCGTTCATTAGATGAAAAAAGAGCCATGGGGTTCTTATCTATTTCCTCTACGTAAAACGGTTGGAAATGAAAACAAATCTGAATATGATACTCTCGCTGGACATTATCTTTATAAAACGATGACTTTTATGCATTTTACTATATTAACCTATAAAGGAGAGCATTGGAAAAAGCTAATGCAATGCTAAACAACATACGAGGAAATGTATGGTACGATTAGCTAGCTAAGAGTTTGTCTGCTGTGTCGGCTGTGTATGTATTCAGTAGCTCATATGTCACAGTCACACAACAACATAGCTGTTTGCTCCATATTCTGTCCTATTTACCAACTTTGACTCACTTACACTTAGCTTAGCTGAATCATTCTGCTACAAACCAGTAATATTTTACTAGGGCTATCATATAAAAGTCTCTGTCGTTATTGTATTTGAATTTATGCACTCTCATTTGTATTTGTATAAGTAATGATCCACGGTGAGACCTCTTTCATTCATTACATTGGTTATCATTATTTTCTATCAAATTCTATTCAGTTACATTACAGCCATACTGATTGGTAGTAACTATATAGGTGATATATGGAAATTATGAAATAGTTATATTACTGGCCCAAAGCCACCCATAAATGGAATCGGCAATTATTCATTAATATAGAGTAGCCATGAATAAGGGACGATATAGAGTAAATACGTCCACAATTCCAGCTATGAAAATAGAAGGAATAGAAAAGAAAGATTATTTCCCGGGGTAACTTAGGTATAAAATTGGATGGCAAGACAAATATTGTATCGTTCTCCCATTCAATTACATATCCGGTAAATGTGTATCGACTTTTTCAGGCTGGCTCTATAATATGAATAATAGAGGCAAGAAAGAAAATTGGGACACTTTAGAAATGAGACGAGGATTGAGGAGGTGAACTCAGAGAGAATAGGAATTGACAGACCACTTTTTGTTGAAACGATGAATGCAAACATAAGAGGAACTCACGATCAGGACCAAGTAGTACACAGCACACACTATTTACTAACTACGATAAAACAGACCAGACACAACTAAACTTTGGCTCAGAGCATTAACGTGTTGGCTCTCTCTGCTACAGCAAACCATTTCGTTTTACTACTTTACAATAGCTACATGAATACATAAAGAATAATGTAAATTACGATAAAAGTGCGTTTCTTTTTTGCCTTCCGCACTTTATTGTGCCAACTGCATTAGGCATAAGGATAACTATCATAAATTATAAAGTAAATACACGTTGCCTCTCCCTGTATTTCTACTCACATGTTTGTAATTGCTTTCGAGCCTGTTTCATCTTGATTGTCAAGCATTTAAAAAAATTGAATTTGTTATCTACATAGTCTCCCTATTCAAAACTTAAAACAATATTATGTCACTTGCCATTTATGGACTTTTTTATGCACCAGCTACTTTTCCTGGTCACAAATTACACCCTCAAGCTATACTTATTCATGGAAAACATTTAATCTAGACGCGACTAGATTTTTTCTGGGAATAAAACATACACAGTAGTTGTATAATTATGACGTACATATACGCATAGAAGAATGGCAAGTGAACTAAAAATCAAGTTGTAAGTATATTCTACAACATTTAAAAGTCTAGGAATACAATAGAAACATAACACTAGTAGTTTACGTACACATAATATTATACCTTTATCTAGCCATTTAAATATATACACTATTTATAATTCATAGTAAATATACAAGTATTGAACTTCATTATCAACAGATAGGTATATCTTTTGGCGTTTTCCTGGATTTTCATCTACCTATAGATTTGTAGTTTTTTACGATTTTGTGCCCTAAAACAACCAGTGTACTTTTGATATAGAAAATAAATAGTCAAAGAGAGGATCAAGCTTGTGGACATAAGAGTCTGAAATTTTTGCAAACTAATCATGGCTGTCGAACAAGTGGAAATCGTATACGTCACTGAGTGATAATAGCTGCTGATTAGATTGTGCTAATTGCTATCAAATGAGTGAGACGAAATGAAGTAACGTTTATCAACGGAATAAAGCCCAACGTAAAATCCTTGGCATAGCTTAAAATGCTTACAGCGTTAAAGTACACGGATTGGCAGATAAGTAAATATTGAAAAAAAGTAGTCCATGATTACTTACGACTTGAAAACTGCACTGGTCAAAGTAATTTCCAAATGAAGATGGCTAGTTAGTATTTTGTTTTCACTTTAGAATTAGAAAGGAGGAAAGTCTCCAGACTGACGTCACAAAGAACACTGGTAAGAATATTTATCTGTGAGACAAATAATGTAAAGAGTGATAATATGAGGATAATATTCGGAGTGCGGGGGAATTCACAGTTGAATGAGAAGCGAATGTGCACAAAATGAACAAAGATTTCTATCAGGCCACTGTTAAATATTTGATAGAGGAGCTGAGCTCAGCTGTAAGTGTAAGTATGTATTGTATTCCTGGTAAATGTTTTATGACGAACTCTAGAAGGTTGGAAAGGATGCGCGTAAGTAAGGAGAATCTTGAAACAAGTTCCAGCTATTCGGAGTATTCAGAATTCACTGAACTAGAACTGCAATGCTCCTAGCTGACTCTACGTGTAAGTAGGTACATACGAAGTAGATAGATAGATAGCTATGAAAAGGGGGATAGCACTTTTACTAGGGAGTTAACCCAAGAATCTAGTTTACTAGAAAATGCTATGCTCTAGTCTCTCTCGCCTTCTCAACGTAACTCCCTGTGTACCTTAATTAGATTCTTAGGAAACTGATAAATTCTCAACTGCAGAATGCGAATGGACTCTGTTTCGACGATTTCCTATACATAAGAATTAATTGGGGCTTTATTAAAATAAATTTTTAGTGTGGGAACTGGTGTGGTAGTCTAGAGATGGGAGAATATGGCCAGGGAGGTCGGGATATTTCACTCGAGACAGAGTTCAAATGAATACAATGCACTGTTAGGGCTAAACTGCCTGCTGCCACTAATAAAACTATCACTGGTTGGACACGAACGAACCTATTTTTCACTAAGCAATGCTATCAGAACAAATATTTAATGCACATGGTCCAAAAAGACAAAAATCCAAGGTAGCAAGTCACTCACTTGCCTTGCCTTCAAGTCAAACTGGAAATGAAAAAGGAGCCGGTTCCTCCTCACATCTATTTATTTATAATGTCTGGTTGAGATCTGAGCGGAAGTTTGTTCAAAGCAAGCAACTTTAACTCCTCAGACACTTGAATCCCAATAGCAACTGAGTGCTATCTCTCTGTGCTTGTATCTCTTGAGATTTCGTTCGAACTGAGCCTTTTCTCCTTATTCTTAATAGATTAGCTATTAATTCGCTGTTCCTTCGTCAGACTCCTAGCATTTAGTTCTTGTGACGATAGCTGCCTCGAGACTGACTCACTGTTCACTTAAACGGCAAAGAGGCAGATCATAGGGAGATCATCCTTGTCTGCACCAAACTAACAGTACGCAAAATCTCAACTTGGCATAGTAGCCCTTTTTTCTATTAACTATAATCTGTCTGCACATGTAAAATGCACTGCAAACGTTCCAACGATAAGTAAGTAGTATAAATAAAGTGCGCAAGAAACTTTAGATATTATACAGGTATGCCTACTTATTAGTAGGTTAGCGTCTTCTTTGTAAAAGTGTAGATTTATTAGTATGCCACCAGAATGTATACCTTCACGTAGGTAGGCACCTTACTATTCCATGTAGCTATACAGCAGCAACAAAACTCGACTAGCAAGAAGACTGCAACAAACGACGGAGCGTAGTTCAGCGATGTGTTCCTTCAACTAGAGTGAGTCGACGACTGAATTCTCTTCTCACACAACTCTGTCTCTCTCTCTCACTCACTCACTCTCACAAAACAACTTCAGTTCAGCTCAGTTCAACTCCTTTCCATCTAGCCCTCAGAGATGGGAACGAAACCGAAGGAAATCCTAACAACTATATCTCCACTTGGAATCAAACATTTCTTTCAATAACTGATATCTCCTCCGCAAACCTCGAACCCCTGTGCCTTATCAAATATTTATGCTGATTGATGAATAGATATGCACAATGCACATCGTATGCTAGACGCAGACGTAGCTATTTCATAGATACAAAAGATTATGCACAAACTTCATTCAATCCAACTGTCTTATGTAGAAACATTTTAATCTGTTATAATAGCAACACAAAATATTATTTTGTATTAACATTTTACTTAATTTTCGTATGGTACACCACATTCTGTTACAAAATGTTCTGGGAATAGCTAAATTTTAATATCTTTATAAACTGTCATTATCATGTAACATTTAAACAAGTAGGAAATAAATAAGTAGGACACACGCTAGAATTTTAGTAAATTCATAGCGATGTATGGAATAGAACACACGTTGAAAATTATTCACTGGCCTTGGATTGGACTCTGCATGATACCAAATGTGTTTCATACACATCAGCCCATATAGTTCATATCATCGGGCCTGCTATAGAAAGCCAACCAATTCCCAAGAATCCCGACTCTTCTGGCAGAGTGAGTCGAAAAGCGATGCTCTTTGTTTTGCCTTCCAGTTAGATAGAACGTATACAAGTTGTTCCTTTTACTTGGTCTAACTAATATGCTTTACAGATTGACGAAATATATAAAGGGGTTGTACATATCCTTCGTAGCTCGATTTTTAACCCTCTCCCCTACAGCTTCGTTTAACTAATAGCATGGCTCTCTCTCTCTCATAAAGAAAATCTCAATTTCCTCCCTTCTCGCAAAGACGCAAGGCACGGCCCCTAAGAACATCGTAAAATATTTTCCTTAGAGTTGTGTACCTTCTCTTCTCTTCATATCATAAGCAATAGAAATGTACACTCTGTCTGTATGTAGAGTTAATTAACATGATGAGACAATGATATTGGTAGCTAGTCTTATATTCTTATCCCAACCTCACACTGTTAAAGGGTTGATGATGGAATGAATGCATTAGGGTTTCATTTAGACGCATCACGCCGTTTAAGTTGAACTCTTGCATGGCTATATTCTATTTTATATTGCCACAACTTGGGTTTGTGGAATATTCAGAGTAGTAGAGTAGAGAACAGACATTACTAGATGACTACACGACTCGCGACTCACTCAGCCCCACTAATACTAACCAGGTAACTCTCTGTGTAGCAATATGTACCTAGTGTAAACAACTACTAATGCACATAATTTATACCTAGGTATCTCAGCTATTTATTCTTATAATTCCTATAACATTATTATGATCATAGAACTGTAACTTTGTTCAGTGAAGTGCACGATTTGATGTTTCATAATTTATAAATTATCTCGTTAGGTAATGAAATAGTACATTAAATAAATTTTATTTATGGTCACTACTTCTCCACTTCTCTATAGTTCGACTGCCTCTAACGTGAGACACTTACTCACTCTACTCTAGCCTATTTAAAACTATTTTATCGGGAAATGCAATTAGGTTACTGTAGTTATTTACCTGTGCTAGCCGTTTAGTATTAACCTATAGCTAATGCTATTGGAATGCATTGCATTGTCTAGAAAGTAGTGGGTGGATGGCGGAACGACGAGGAATTTATATTTGTCAGCCTACTGCTTAGCGTACGATGCTCTCCTTATTAGCGTTCAAAATAAAGTATAAAGCATTATCTATACTCATATGCTAAATCAATGCACAATATTCGGTCAGGTCATATGTAACGTATATTAATACCTAGGCCACATGCACAGTGGCCTATGACTCCAATATCTATCTATAGAGAACTCAAAGTAAAGCCAAATGCCACACCACCTGCAAGGTTAACAATTCTTTTTGACGTGGACAACCTGGAAGTTGGACCCCAAAGCAGAAATTAATAATCTATGACATCTGACATGAAATTGGGACGAGGAACAGAATAGAAGCTGTGGCTGCCATCGGTGAATCTTTAATAGCCATTAGAATGTAATGCAATGCTTTACATTGAATCTATTCCCTAGATTGAAAAATGTAAGGCTCGTAGCAGAGACATTAGAAACTCAAAATAAAAACAATGGGGAGGGAAAATTAATTATTCAAAAAGCAATTATTTAGAAACATCTCCTCCTAAGTATCAAATAATATCTCAACGGCCGCTCTCGCTCGAATGTTGGAGCTGCTAATTGTATCAACGCATCCATTACACGTTTCTCAAATAATCTTTAAACACAGTCTGCAATTTATGTAAGAGTTACGCTAGCACCCTTTCTGTTGTGGGAGCATTAATATTTTATATGTCTGTATGTGAACTCTCGATTGGACTAACACACTAACACTACCAGCCGAAATCGTATGGAAGTTTTTTCGACGTTATTGTATTACACGACAGACTGGGCTTTCTAAAACGTAGCTATAATATAACTAAACATTTATGAATGTGAACTAGACAGTCGACATTCATGCGAAGTTGTAGCAAAACAAAGTTATGCATTGCAGGACTTAACAAACATTCACCAACTAAAAGTCGTAAAGTGGTACTGGTTAGGTACATGACAAAATAAACACTACATACTACAGGGTCCTAGTCCTATGAGTATTGTTAATGTATGTACTGCGTCTATGTAATTACATACTTGCATGGGATATTCGATATAATATACTCCTGCTTCTATTCTAAAATCCCTTGGAAGGTGAATGGTAACTCTTGGAGAGAAGTCATTCATGACTACGACTTGTATCCGAATTATGAAGAAGGGAAGCGTCATATATCACTGCCTGGCATAATACTACCTGTATAAGGAAACCAATGGAGACTGCATAGTTTTCCGTTTAGGATATACTACTTCTCTAGGAGGATGCATACATATATCATATAACTCTATCGTATAGTATAGTGTAATAATAATATATGCCAGGAAGGTTGCTTTAAAGGAATTGTCTAATTTATTAATTTCCGGTCAATTGCATCTATTGCACTAGAGAAAGGGAGAGAGAGAGGTTTTTATCTGTGGATTGCAGTATAGTAGTGAGTGACTATTCATTGGTAGTAATAGTTACATAAAATGCTCACAGATCTTAAGTTTGAGCGTGTGTAACTGAGCTGAATGCAGTCGTAGGTTATTTAATGGTTTTTAAATGTTCTTAAAGTCCTGTAACAAATGTAGATTTAGAGTTTAGTGCTGTCTAGTGGCATTGTTGAGTTTCCTATGCATATCCTAATAATACGAAGTGATTCCCCTTATTTCAAAACTGTCGGGCCTGAGCATCTCCTTTCCCCCACTCCCATTCATACAATGAAACTGAACTTGGCTCAGTTTATTTACTTAGCTTCGGACGATACATACAAACTGTGTTCCTGCTATATAGTCGTCCGTTTAGCAGGCTGATGCAGCAGTAGCACTTTAGGAGACCAAACTCCGACCTTCCGTCCGTCTGCGTCTGCAGAGACAATGAGAGAGACAACTGTCGTGAGGAGAACTGGAGTTTGCTGGCGTGGAGCTGAATGGGTCGACTTCTACGTCGTTCGACCGTTTCTATTTCCATGTGACGTGAATGTGAGTCTGCCGAGGTTGGTGAAACGCAACTGACTGTGAACTAACTGCTCCAACTTCCAATAATACTATAGATAGCTAAATAGGAGAGAGAGAGAGAGCTAGGTCTTTAGGAAAAACATCTCCCTAAGTCCCTACTTTGCCTGATGCTTTGAAACGATCGACTATCCCAAAAGTTCAGGTTACCCATCATTCCCTGCCACGTCAACGTCCCTCACTCTTCAACTGCTGCATGGAAGGACGAGGGAACGAATTTAGATTCAACTATTATAATATTCTCTGTATCGACTATAGAGAGAGATAGGAATTGTTGTCCCACAGGATAAACGTTGGTTGGTGGATGCAAGGATACCGTAGAGCAGCAGCAGCAGCCATATCCAAGTGGATGGATGGAGAAGAGGAAGCGAAGAGGGCATGAGGACTTTCACAGGCGGACGCCGCCGACGGAGGGTTGGGGCGATGCGAACGAGAGTTCCACTTTCATCTTAAATTTTGACATCCAGCTATTCTCCCCTCCGCTCCTGGTTAATTTTGTTGCTGCTTTTCATTTTCCTCCCATCACAATAGCTACTACTCGTATAATATACCTAGGTAGGCAGTAGGCACTCACATGCACAGCTCTCATCTTTCTGCCTGCCTCTGAGTATATAACTGTAATGTGAATGCTAACCCGCTCTTTACCAAATTCACAATCATATGGCATAATAGAGAGAATTGTATTATTAAATCGGAGAGGATAGGAGTCGACTCGATCAATATCTACGAGAAAATAATATTTCCGAGTTGATAAGTGTTGAGTGTGGGTAGCTGGTCCTGTTATTAAAACTCTGCTCGCCAACAAATGTTTCTCAACAGCCTAATAGAATAATTAGTCGAGAAGAGGAGTAAACGGTGGAGGATGCATAGGTTCAGTTGAGCAGGCGAGAGAAATATGGATCGAGTCGAATTCTCATTGGAAGAAATGGATGTCTGCTCTCGGGTTGAGTTGACTGATGCAAAGGATGATGTGAGGAAATGAGAGACGAACTAAGCCAAGGTTTTTGTAAGTATTCTTGCTCGTTTCATCTTGGCGATGATGGGGAGAAGAGAAACAGAAAGAAAGGTTCTTCCCTTCGGGCTCAATGCCTCACCGACATAATTCAACAGAAAAAATCTCTGTTTTCTTACCAGTCTAGTCAACTTCAGACATTGCACCAATTTCTTAGCAGAGCAAAGATAAATCCACTCAAGAATTTTAAATCTTAAGAATATTTACCAAGGGAAGATATCCTCTGTCTGTCTACTCACTCAATATAACATGCTAATGAACCATTATCTTATTTCTTTCTGTTAGACGACAGATTAGAACTCATCCTATACATTGCAGGATGTGTGACGCTCTCTTTCGTCTCTTTATGATTATGGCATCTCATGGCCTATGAATTTTGATTACTAAATAGTCCTCGCACAATACATGACTCTGTTTGAGCCAGGTACGGAGGTTTGTGTTATCGCTACTTTTACTTTATTTTGGTGTAGTCTGCCACAAGACATTTTTATTCATTATTATCATAGAAAAATGAATGGTAGAGGATTCCCTTTAGTCATCCGAATTTACTAACGGGGATCATAGCTAGCGCATAGATTTAAATAGCATGTAGGTAGAAGCACTTTCTAAGGCAGCAGGACAGAGTCATAAATGTTTTGAGTGCCCATGCACAAAAATTAAGAATAGAGTCTGAGTTAATAAATGTTTATTTTGAATAGATGATGCACTCTGGAGCACGACCCACACAGGATTTTTGTCTGTCTCTGCGAGAAGGTGGAAATTGGAATACCTCCATGGCCATTTTGCGTTAACTTGGCTTTAACCTTAGCCTATTAATTTTCATGAGTCAAGTAAGTAAGATGAGCTGAACATTCATCTCAATGTACCTTGAGATAATGTTTTTAGCGCAACTACTCCTAACGATAAGTACGTAACTCCGTTTTACCTAGCAGCAGACAAAACTCGGGAGTGTCACTGTCAGCACGCTATCAACCTCTTCCCATTCGGTGCATTTTTCACGGCCAGCAAAGCAACCGGAATCCGACATTGAATTTGATCATACGCGACGAGAATATGCAGCCCTGACCTGATACTTTTGTCGCTTTCTTCTTAACTTCAACGTACATATCATAATATTCTTATGATCCTGCCTGACTTTCCTTTCTCGACTCGATTACTTTTTCCCATTATTACGGGTGCGCCTTAAGAACCGAGAATCTCTGCCCAGACATTTACTAATCCTCTAAAAGGTTGGCCCCTTTTTCTCGTACTCTCA
>JABASI010003432.1:0-16552 GCA_019776505.1 Tomocerus nigrus
TTGTACGCAGGTGACAGCCCGAGTGCTTTTCGGCTCTGTGAGTGCGATTTCAACGTTACAAGCTGAGAGGAAAAGAAGGCGATGACTCTGCGGAGTCTCCGTCTTTGTCTTCACCAAAACCCTTTTTCTTCTGCGTTGCTTTTCCTGCTTCCTTTTGCTTTTCTTCTCCCTTCCCCTTCAGCAACATCCTCTTCCCAGTCCCACCACAGACAATACGCTTTTCATCTCCATCCTTCCTCCTCTGACTCAGATAGTGATATCAACCAAGAAGATTCCGAAGACGTAGCTGATGGCCCTTCAAGTACACCTTTATTTTATGCCGTCGTAGCCAACGCAGTCAAGTCTGGTGTCAATGAAGCAACCAACCTATACGAGAAACTAGAACCTCATCTCTACAAAAAAGGTCATTTTACTCTTTTTGCCCCTTCAATTTATCGTTTTCTTTCATTACTTCAAACTTTAAACTATCAGCTACTT
This sequence comes from Tomocerus nigrus, assembly GCA_019776505.1. Taxonomy (NCBI): domain Eukaryota; kingdom Metazoa; phylum Arthropoda; class Collembola; order Entomobryomorpha; family Tomoceridae; genus Tomocerus; species Tomocerus nigrus. The sequence goes on from JABASI010003432.1 coordinate 478, forward strand.
AGTATATGCGCAGAAAAAGATTTTCCTTATGCCTATATGCAACAGGTGAAGATCTAATCTTTTATGTAGTCTTAGATCCTTTAGGTTCTACTCTTTATTATCCACATCAATTCTGTAAACAATATCTTTTCTTCCTAGAATTTACGATTTTTTGTAAAATTTTCCTATGTTGCATGCGCACACAGCACATGAGTTATGCCATTCTGGCCAAAATGCAAAACCATAATATCCTTGAAGGATTTTCAAAGGAAACCTTTGTCTGTAAATATATGCCAAGTGCAGCAAAGTTTGATGATACTTATTATACCTACAATATCTGCAGTATACAATTAAAATTTTCTTTATTTTAAATTTACATAATATGGCATGCAAAGTAATAAATAAACAAATGAAAATCGGTTTTCTACTAACATCTGAGAAAACTATAGCATGTAAATATATATTATATTATATCTATCGGTTGATTCTATAATGGTGTGCTGCATATGACATTTATGCTATCATTTTCTTTACAAGTACCATTTCAATTTCAGATCTTGTGATAACCGGTGATCATCCATCTGTCTATCTTGCAGCGATAAATCGACAAACCCCTAGAGCGAAGGAATTAGCACGGGTAGCTTATGCTACACTGAAAGCTACAACCGTCTTAAAAGAACAGTAAAACAAATTACCTACTCCATATACACGACATTATATTCATGAATCTGTGTTTATAAATAAATCAGATATGAAGTTTATCGTTTAAATGCATAGGTGATGTAAAAAAGAAGGATTAGGAAACATTTATACAGAAGCTATATCGCCCATCTGGGTGATTGTCCAAGTTTAATAAAAACTCTCGAAAAATTGTTTTAGATTAGCCCAGTTTCGAGATGAAAGGGATCATCCGATTTCAGAAATATCGTTGCGCAACACACCACTTCAGAGGTCCAACTGCCCTACAAAGTGAGGAAGCCTTTTTGTATGGAATACATGTAATTATAATAAAATAAGGTCATTGTTCTTACAGATTTACATAAATATTTTGTTTGCGTAGGCGGCAATTGCAAGATGACTGTCCTGCAAGAACTATTCAGTATCGCACTGTTGATGGGTCTTGTAATAATTTAAAAAATCCTCATTTTGGATCATCATTTCAACCCTTCTCTCGGTTTCTTCCTCCGGAATATGGTGATGGTAAACGCTTATATATGCTATTTGATAGAAATGAGATACACAAATATTGTAATACAAACAAAGGAACATCTTCTAACATTCTATGTAAAATTATACAGGTGTGTCAACGATAAGAAAATCAGTCACAGGCAAAGATTTGCCCTCTGCACGCCTGATCTCGACTACTGTTCATAAAGATATTTCTAAACCTTCGGCAACCTACACGCTGATGACATTCTATATGAAATTATACAGGTGTGTCAACGATAAGAAAATCAGTCACAGGCAAAGATTTGCCCTCTGCACGCCTGATCTCGACTACTGTTCATAAAGATATTTCTAAACCTTCTGCAACCTACACGCTGATGGTTATGCAGTACGTGATTGTTTGTAACAATTTAATTCTCTATTAACTGGGATAATTTTACCAAAACATTATTGTTTCCATATAAGATGGGGTCAATTTCTGGACCATGACTTGACGGCGACATCCCAAACGCGTTCTTTTAATCATTCGATACCAAAGTGCTGTCACGTTGCTGAGAAACATCCAGACTGTCTCACCATTCCCGTTCCTCCAGAGGATCCTTATTTCAAAAATCATAGCAATTGCATGGAATTTATACGCAGTTCTCCAGCACCAAGAGTTGACTGTACATTAGGGCCTAGAGAGCAGCTTAACCAAGTAATTGAACATTTATGTTGCTAAACTGGTCAAACACCTATTTAGAAGTTAATGTAAAATAAATGTTCTGAATTATATTTTAGTTGACCTCATGGCTGGATGGAAGTGTAATTTATGGCTCGACTAAAACGGACTTAGAAGGTCTTCGTTTATTTACCAGAGGTCATTTACAGTTATTCAAATATGCCAAACAGGAAGGCTCTTTTACCTCGTTTGGTCCATCCTCCAGAGGGGGAATGCCTTGTAGCATCTCCCAGATTATATTGTTTTGCTGCGGGAGATGCTCGGGTAAATGAGCAGCCAGGACTTACAACAATACACACCCTTTGGCTACGGCAACATAATATTGTTGCTGACAGACTCGCAGAAATCAATCCAGACTGGAGTGAAGTAATTCCCAATTTTAAAAATGTTTCTAAAAATGAAAGACTTTTATTGATGATGAATAATTTTTGTTTTGGGAATTTGGTAGGAAGTGTTGTTTCAAGAAACGCGTAAGATAATAATTGCCCAAATTCAGCACATAAGTTTCCGAGAATTCCTGCCGTTGATTCTTGGTCCTGATGTTATGAAAGTATTCGGATTGAGGCTACTCAAATCTGGATATTATCAAGGGTACAATGAGAGTTTGGACGCAACGATTCCTTCTTCTTTCGCTGCTGCAGCATTCCGTTTCGGACATTCTCTTGTTCAACCACATTTACATCGTTGTGACGAATCCCACCGTGAAATGCCACACAGTAAGTCAATTTTTGGAAATTAAAGCAAATGCTAGGTAATAATAATTAAATTGACATATATTTAAATAATATATTCTAATAATGAAGATAATCTTCGATGTTTTTTATGTATAGAAATTAATTTAAGCTTGGAATTAATGAGTCCGTCGAATCTACACAATCTGGGCGAAGTGGACAGGATTTCTTTAGGATTAGTGTCTCAAAGATCTCAGAAAAGAGATGAATTCATAACTTCTCAATTGACGAATCATCTTTTCCAGACACAGGGCCACAAAGGCCTTGACTTGGCTGCGATAAATATCCAAAGGTTTCTTTTTTGCATTTTAAATCATTGTCAGAATAGATATAAGTTTGATAACATATATTTCCTGTTTTTCTTGACTTGAATCGTACAATGAAAATTTTACATCTGCCTGACAGTCAAATATTGACTTCATTATTAACGTATGACAGTTGAAAGATAACTATTATAGAACACATCAAATATTTGTTATTCAATTTACAATTGCATGAAGGCTGATTTTACCTGACGAAATTGACTTGCATTACGTGACATGACTTTTTGGACTATTATTCTTTAAATGCTAAAGGGGGAGAGACCACGGATTACCACCGTACTTAAAATGGAGAGAGGCTTGCGGTCTCAACAAGCCTTTGAATAATAGTGAAAAAATTGTCACTTGGGATGATTTCTCCGAGGCTACTGACATCCCTCCCGGTACTTACATCGCATAAAACACTTTAACTTAATTACGCTTTAGAACCTTGACCTCCAAATCCAGTTTATTGCTTTTAAGGACATCAAACATTTTTTTAAATGACGAATACTGACTAAACAGTCACAATTGACGTACTTATAGTTAGTATTCTACTTTTATTACTTACCCACTGCACTAATTCTATTGGAAATTGAAATTGGTTCTAATTTAGGTCACGGCTAATACCTATTGTATGTGTACTCTTTTGTTCCATGATTTATTACTGTGGCACAATAGCTATAATATATTTACGTAGGCCCACTATTGCTTTATGTAACTTGGCTTTGTGTACTTTTCAAAAAATGTACCAATCGGCTAGGCAAATGTTTAGTCAAAATAAATTTCTAATTTTCTATGATGCTCTGATTCTGAATGTAGGAAGAGTGACGATGCTTTCCGATGTTTATGAAAGTCCCTGGGATATTGGTATTGTCACAATTAAACATAATCAACTTTATTTACTTCATTTCTGCATGTTGCTTCATAATTTGTGATAAATATTCATATTCATTTGTTTTACTGCAATTTCCCCCAATAGATTTACAGTAGTTTTCATGTTTTACTGAGCATAGCTAATTGTCAGAAATGTTTTATGCGTATAGATTTATTTCCTGGTGCGATGATTGAATACCCTGTGAAAGGTAATGAGATCACATATTTCGAAATTATTGCAATAATGAGGATGGTTTTGGGAAATATTGTAAAAATGAACCATGTTTTGCCAATGTTTGTAATAATTGGACATAATTGTAATAAATGGTGCATTGTACTAATAGCCATACTATTATTTCGAATTAGGTGGAATAGTAGGCCCTACATTTGCATGTATCATTGCGCAAACTTTAAGAAACTTAAGAAGAGGAGATCGTTTTTGGTTCGAAAATCCGGAACAATTCACCCCGAATCAACTGAGTGCAATAAGAAATTTTACTTTGGCTCGACTGCTGTGTGACACAAGTGATTCCTATGTCACAGTGCAGCCGATCGTTTTTCTAGCTCCTCATGATATAAAGTATGATTTTTTTCTCCAAAACTACTTCAATACAAAATTAGAATTATAATTAACTCAGTGTGCTGATGTAGTAATTTTGTCACCTACATGAAAATAATATAAATTATTGGTTTCTTTTAAAAATTTTGAACAGAAATCCGCATATGAATTGCACTGATGCAAATGGTATTCCCATGATGGACTACAAAGCATGGAGTCGGAAATTCTTTGATCAAGTACGCATTGACAATCCTCTGCTGCAACTTGACGAAGAATTTCCTCAAGAGCCGAAATTCTATTCCTTAGCAGACCTTATTACCGCCGAATCTGACGAGACGGAAAAGAGCACCGACAATTATGTTTCCCTCCCGCCAGATTTCCTAGATAATCTTCTGTCCCCGCAAAGTTATTGATAGAAAATATTTAACATGAATTTTTAAACTATTTATTTATGTATGCTTTTATAGGCTTATCGCTTTGGTACATTTAATGAAAACCTACTTATATGCATATATGTATATTTGTTGTAAGGATATATTATTTGTTAATTGTTGATTTTTGTAATAAATCGAAAACGTGCGTTTCTGCTGATAAAAGTGTTGCATTTTCTCATCAAAGAGTCCGCAGTCTCCGCAGAGTATACGTCATCCCATTCATACTGGAAATTATCACTCGAATTGATGTTTATGATCTGCTAGATCAGCATTTAGCAAGTAGCAAATTACGTAATGCAATATTCATCAGATTTTGTTCATCACTGCGGATTAATCTTTATTATGCTGGGATCCTATTATTTTATTACGCGAAATCCTTCCACACCCTTAGCCCTTAGCACACAGTCTTTCATTTTATGAATCCTTATTTCTAATCCCTCACCCTGCTAAGTAAACCACAAACCTGTGTCTTATTATTACCATGAAATGTAAGCACTTCTTATGAATTGGATATTTAATCACAAATCCCAACTATCTTACCAAGTATTTTAAAATATTATAGTACGTACGTACCGCTATTTGGTAAGCAAACAAGACTTTAATTTTGATAAATGTGTATATGTCTAATACTAATTAATATCATCGTCACTTTTCCCAAGACATTGCGAAAAATGAATGCATATTATTACGTGCAAGTTCCTATCAGACAAATTCTGGGTGTGTTTTGAAATGAAATGCTCTGAAATGTTTTCCAGGAAATAACAAAATAGTTAATCATACTATGCCTTGTGTAGAATACTGCATATACTACATACAGACGGAATTTAAGATCATACATTATTTTGTTTATCTTGCTAAAAAAGGTGACAAATGGTAAAAATGTAAAACATTCTGGGGACTGTTGATGGCAACGTCATTTGCTGTTGACGTGAACGTGACTGGACTATTCAACATGAATGAGCTCAATTATCCGGTTTGGTTACTCGACGCATCCATTAATATAATAATATTGTTACAAAGCTTGATTTGGTAGTCCTGATGAATTGCATTTCCTTTACTATTCTTTTTATACTTATTTCAAAAGTACAAGCTCCGTTGATGAATCTTGTCCTTTGTCTCATTTCTATTAGTCTTAATTATGTGGGTACTCGCTGTTGTGTGTGATGTGCGTGTAAATTAACGCTAGCATCCATAAGCGTCAAAATCAGCATAAAAATATGACGCTGTTCGTGGCAGGGTCACATATTTCGAAATTCTGATTGGCTAAGGTCACTACATATAGCCCAGCACAGAAGGTAGTAGCTTTATTAGCCCCAACAATAGACCATCTCATACTTAGCTATTGATTTTCGAGGAATTTCGTAAAAAGAATTCGAAACCTTTATTTTCTCATTCATCCTTGGCTTGCCCCACAAACGTGATACAGTTCATGGCTTCTAGGGTTAAGTTTATAAATAGGAAAATGTAATAATTATATTATTAGCCTTACCGTACGTGACACGTTGTATTTACTGGATTTACATTATCATCGTACGGTTTATCCTACTTGTAGTGATAATTTAGTAGTTTATTTATCTCTAAAAAAGTATCTGCTTAGATGTACCTATGAAAATTTTATTTATTAGATGTGAATAATTTTGCAATGACCATAAGATATAAAAACTCCACATTCAATTGAATTTCGTTCATTGTATATTGTATTATTTGTATTGTGAGTGAGTGTTTTGCTTATAATAATGTATGCATAGTGTCTCCTTATCGTAATATTAACATAAAACTGTACGCAATGAGTATCACCATTTCCTTGAAGGAAGTTTCATTCACAACTCATAATATAATCTAATCTCACAATAATAATGTGATTATAGCTGCATAATGTTTTGCTAATGTTGACAGTGGTAGACAGTTATATACAATAAATTCAGTGTGACGTAAATAAAATTAAGCTAATTCTATTACGTTTGGTTATTTGCAAACGTACCTACCTATAATACAAGACTACATATTATACCTACTCAAAATGCAGCACATATTATATAGATATAAATAATAAAGCTATATTGAACATTAATTGTCAAGTAAATTTTATCAACTTGAATTCGTGTTGAGTAAATGACAGTTTAACCAAACTTTAATTTACATTAAAATGTTTCATCATTTCCATTTCATGTATAGTAGGTACCTTTTTCCATGCATATTATATAAGAATTATGCACAAAATTGTAAACATGGAAAATAAGAAGACTGCTCGACTGCACAAACTATATATACACTTACTGGTCTCAAAAATCGAAGTCATTTATGCAAGTTTCGTGTTGTATCTGAATGAGTGCAGTCGTGTAGTTCTTAGGAAACTCCAGTTAGTGTCCCATCTTTATATAATTTGTAAGTATAACGCAGTTAGTCTTCATGATGTCAGTAAAATGCTAAATTAAATAATATGTGCATTAATAACGGTGACATTATCGCAATCGAAAATATTCCAAAACTATCTTTAAACCGCAAAGTTGAATAATAGAAGCATGTTGTGTATCATACATCAGGGCAGGAACTATTATTAAGCACAATACGCAAGATAAACTGCAATACAAAACGTTTCATTACTAGCGTGACTGTGAAAATGTGATTTCTTCTCCAGTGTGTATCATTAATTAAATCGCAATGCCCATCTACACTTAAATCCATACATTATTTATACTTTATACTTAGCAATAACACACAATTTCCATTTCGCATATCATATAATTATATAATCACAAGACACAAGATGAGATTTGTTAGATTTATAATTTCGTTTTATTTCCTTTGTGTCACCAACCTTAAAAACACTATTGTTTCAGCTTCATCTGACGAAGTGACCATATATTCATGTTATGACATCCCAGAGAGTCATGAGACGACAAGGACGCAGTTGGAAGTCCCTGCTGAAGCCACGGATGTTTTGGACTCATATTTCTTTCGGTAATTGCATTCTACAGAGTTTATTTTGTTTTGTTGTAATTTTAGCAATGTTTATCATAGAACTAACGTTTCAATTATGTAGATTGTCACAAAAGCAAGAAAATCTCAATTGTGGAGATATTGGAAGTTTCAATTATTCCGTATCGCTGAATGAGACAAGGGAAAATTATGACAGCGGCTTTAGTTCTACGGGAATATTAACGGTGAAAACGGGATTCGTAAATTTTTACAGATATCCGAAGGATTATTGTGTTTTAAGGTATATTTCTCAACAAGAAAGGTGTAGTTTATTTTTAATGCATGAAATGTATAAATGTTTTTGTTACAGCATTTCGAATGATACAGTTTTTCTCTCCGTTTGCAATGCAACTTGTGATAATGAACAAGAGAGCAATCGGCTATGCATTAAAAAATGCTGTCCCCTAAATATGGTTTTAGGGTATGACGACGAAGGTAGAATTGGATGTGGGAAGCCAACAAGAGAAGAACATTTTTCTCAATGGATGCCCGAGATACATAAAAATGTGTATGGATCACAAAGTGTCGATAAAAATTTAGAACTTTCAATTTATTACGAAGATTGGGGGAAAATGAACAAATGTTTAGATGGTGTAAGTACCATCATAAACAGACCGAAATACTTCATGGGGGACTACCATGAAGACATAAATACACAAAGGTACTTATTACAGATTTCTATTGAGGATTTAACAATTTACAACAATTAAATTGAACGATTAATTTGTATTTTTAGGTTTCGTCTTTTAGAAAATGGGAATTTATCTGTTTGTTCAGACACCACTCGACGTTGGCTCCAAGTACATGATGAATTTTGTGTCGATTTAATAGAAAATTTTATTCACGGAAACGAAACTTCTGGAGACTTAGTTACACTATCTGCTCTTCGTTGTGTACCTCCGACAGATCCTGTGGCTGCCACAACTGTCAGTGACGTTTTTCGTGATTTATAAATTAATTAATAATTTCGGTCCATAAAATGATGATACTATTGGCTTTAAATAGGGCAATGACGAAATGCATTCGGCCCAAATTATAATTATCTACCACGTGTGTGTTCCAATTGCATCTGCATTTCTGCTAATTGTCATAATTGTTTACACACTTTTATGGGACAGTCAAAATGGTATAAATGGTCAAAATGGACTTGTCAAAAATACCTAATAAAATATTGATAGTTAATTAAATTGTATCCTTTCATTTTAGTGCATGGATTTACAGTTTTAAGTTACGTCTGGTCACTATTCCTGCTCTACATTTCGCTCATTCTATCAGTGGTAATTTCTGAAAAAGCAAACATGTATTGCAAAGTTGCAGGTACACCATTAACGATTAAAATATTTTGCTCAAGAAATTTAAGCTGATTAATATGCGATGGACTTTCTTTACTAAATAATTATCATAATTATTAAATTATATACTAAGACCTAAGTGGGATTTGTATAGGTGTTGCAGTGCATTTTTTGTTCATTTCGACTTTCTGTTGGCTAACGGCAATTAGTTTTGACATTTGGTGGAAGTTTAGGTAAACTAATAATGCAGTATCAAAGCAATAGTAAATTGGTTGACAAAATTATTAATTGTTGATTTGAAAAATATTTCAGACACCTTAAACAAAGTAGTCCATCAAAGCAGATTAAAAAATATTTGATTTACTGTGCTCTATCGTTTGCTGTACCAGTTGTTATAATCACAATTGGACTATTAATGGACGAGATTGATGAAAGGTTACATGCATTTATCAAATTTTAAATAAATTACTGTGCTAAAAGGATATCTTACTGAAAAATTGACCAACATTTTGGATTTTAGGAGCAGTTGTCAGTTATCGGACCAAGAATTTAGATTGATTGCCCCAAATTACGGAAAGAGACTCTGTGGAGTTGATGGACCAGCCCAAGGGTGGTACATATATTTTCCTACTGGAATTTTACTAGGATGCAATGCCTTATTTTTTGGAATGACGGTTTATGCTATGCACATGCATAAAAAAAGTACAAATTGTGTCCTCGAAGGAAATTGTACAAAGGAACATAAGCCGTGAGAGCAAAAATTCAATTTTAGTCATTTTCCAGAGTTTGGATTTTTAATAAATGATCTCCATGCATCAATATCATAGTAAATATGGGAATTATCTACATTTTTAGGATTTTATTATTTTCAAAACTTTTCATTGTGATGGGCTTTGCATGGATTCTCGAATTCGTTGGGTGGGCCATAAGACAAGATCGGTCCCGACGCGACGGACTATTTTCTTGGTTGACCCTGGTCTTCGACACTGTAAACCTGTTACAGGCTGTGGTTATTTTCTACGTTTTTGTCTGCAAGAAACGCATTTTTGTCCAATTATGGCACGAACACATGTGGCTAAGAGGTAATTATCTTGATCTTGAGAAAAAATCAATTTTCTTAATCTTTATTTCTTATTTCATTGTCCGTTTTCAAAATAATTTTCTGGATAGGTGTCCTGATTTTGTTTGTTAAGACTGGCTGTTACGAAATTCCTCCTGAAAGAACTAAACCTTTCGCAAATGCTTCTACCGAGAGAGGTCAAAATAAATGCACATTTCGTTTTCTCACTCACAAAACGTCAAATCTCTCGGACACTTCTACCACGACAATAACTAGCAAACTAAGCTCGTCTAACATTTAAAACTATTTAGATGAAGAATGCTCAAAAAAAGACTGCTTTTAATATTTTTTTATACATAATATACGATACTTTTAAGTTAATGACATTTTTGTGAATTATATATCATCAATCAGCACTCAGGACTTTAATAATACGTCGAAAACATTTTAGTCCTTTTTTCAGTACATTAAAATTTCACTTTTTAACCACTTTTACCACACAGTGACAGATGATTTTAATTTACTGGAGAATGCTTGAATATTTAATGCTGTTAATTTAGGTGTCCAACAAAGAATATTCTTCATTGCAACTGGTACGAATGGAACAAGAACAATGTTCATCATCAATACCAGAAATCGCTAAAATTACAATTTTATTTAGTTTTCATTGTTTCAACCAAACATCAAATTGATATTTATTGTAGGTAGGTACCTACAATAATATTTTATGTGGAAATAATTATTGCTGTTCGGAACATTGCATTACATTTTAGATTATTGCATACCCTCTGGAGACAATATTTTGGTGATATGATAATAAAAATATAAAAGTTAGATTTTTACACACTTTTACTCCCTTAACAGAAAAGCAGTTGAAAATTAATGTGTGGTTAGTGGTTACACAAAATTAATAACTGCATCATTTGAGTTTATGAATTTAGCATAGTTAATTGGCTTGTTTGACTAGTCTTTACTGGTTGTACTAGTTTTCGTGAGATTATGTCATATTTTATGCTTATGTAAGTATACGTAGTTATCTACGAGTTAATTTATTTACTCATGTACAGCAACATCCTAATCACCAATTATTATAGCATTAATTATACCAGTCAAAAATTGAGTTTCTTGTTAGGGAGCAGCTTCCAAGAACTAGGCTGCTTAAAATCAGCGGTATCATATCAACGGGAGTCACTATTCTTCTTTTCGCTGCTCTATCGGCCTTGGGAGGGTATTGGCACCAGCTTTTATTAATACGCATTCGATTTATTTTAAGATTAATGGGAAGGATCGTTCAATTAGCAACAGTTCGTAGCATACCAAACAGCTCATAATTTACAATAATTATTGCTATCTGGAAATTATACTCTTGGGTGTGCCTGATGAATTGTTTTTTACATCCCCATTACTATATCCATTACAAAGACACTCAACGCTCGCAATGCTCGCGTTGAGTGTCTTTGTAATGGATATAGTAATAGGGATGTAAAAAGCAATTCTAATTTTTTGAACATTTTATTTATTTTGCGATCGAAAATTATTAACACATTTTTTAGAAATTTTTAAATACATAGTTATGACTTAAAAATTTTATATACTCCTTCACATCTTCGCCGACATATCACACATTTGTCTTGTGTACAGATGCATGACACACAATACGACAAATGACAGCAAGGAACCATCATATAGAGTGCTTCCTTTTCCATACAAATTTTGCACATGTTTTCGTCCAGAACCTCCAATACATTATTTATTTCTGAAAGGAATATAAAGATTATGAATCAAACAAGAAATCAAGGAAAGTAATTCAGTGTCTAGTAAATAAATATTACCTGTATTAGTCATCACCACTTTTTTGTTTACTGCTTTAGATGATTCAGTTTTTTTCTAAAAAATCAAAAACAATTTAATATTTTGTATTTTAAATTTTTTGCGATTTTGTATTTTTTTCAAATTACTTACAATAAGAGACTCTAGCTTTGTATCTTGATCATCTTGTCCAAGACTCTTAAACTTATTTAGTAGTAAAAATGGACATCTTGAAGAAAACAAAGCGTGCTCGAGCCATGGATTATCTTCCGTTATCCAATCCATAAGTCCACATCCGCAGTAAAAGCACTTTACTTTATCTTCGATTCCAAGATAATAAAAACCACAGGAAGCCAGTTCCAAAGGTTGTTGTCGTTTCGACGTAGGCCAATTATCAAAACTTTTCAGTCTGGATTCTAGAGTTACCATGGATGGATTGTTTATGAAACCCAAAGTAGACACAAGAGGATGCATTGCCATGTTGACAGTTGGAGAATGTTTTAAAAACTGCCGTCTGAGACGATAAAACAATTGGGATCTTCACCCTCTGCATCATGCCATCCGATGGAACTCTCATCACTATTTGTACTTTTTTTGGTATTTGAAACGATTGACTTTCGTTTATACTGTTGCCATCTTGATAAACTTGCTGTTTTTCTTGGTATATGCGTTGATGAACCAACAAGTTCTTTGCGTATTTTGGTATTAAAAAGACTCCCAGGAATGTTAATGCTTTTACAAATGTTCAGAAACCTATTGATGCCCACTGGTTCCACGGACCATTTCAGACTTCTCGTTATATAACTTATTAAGTTGGTTATGGAAGAGCCAGATTCTGGCGTTTCATTAAAAAATCGAACAGTACCTATTGAATCCCAGGAAATCATATCAGAATTTTTTTTTAAAATTTTCATCACAGCCTTTGCAGACGTCCTTGAGGACTTAGGGATACTATCGAGCAAAAATAAATCGTCGGCTGTTAAGTCCGTGTTACTTGCATTAATATTACTTCCGGAAGAAGATTTTTCGCAAATGTTGTCTAATTTATCCTTTACGGAAGCTACGTTGTCTAATTTAACTTTTACAGGAGCTCTAAGAATGTCTTGGATTTGATCTCCTAGGTTTTTCATGATACTGCTATACAGGGATGACTTTATATCATCTGGTAAACCTGAATCTAGTACTTGTTCTGCAACGTTTTCTCGTTTTAGTATATTTGATTTCTCAATTACCTCAGGTAGTGTCTTTTGCTGGTGTAACTTCTCTTTTAAAAGAAGGTATTCGTTTTCGGAAATTAATTTCATTCGCTTTGCCATTTCAATTTATACCTAGCGTGGAACACACTAACTTACCGCCAACAGTTCCTATTGCACTTAAAAAAGGTGTCAATAATAACGGTAAAAATTTGCTTTTAGATAATAAAATTGACTTCTTCTTTTTAAATGTTACTTTTTTGTCTGCTATTCTTCGTATAAAAGATCTATGTTTCTTCAAATTGGATTTTTGAGTGTTGTTCAAAGTGATATTCCCCTCAAGAAGATTTAATGCGATTTCCGATATAGCGGTTAGATTATCCACACTTGCTGATTGTAATAGAGATTTTCTTGCAGGATCTCTTTTTTGTTTTAATTCAATTAAAAATTGCTCGTTCCGTTTGGTACAGCTACTCATGTTTGACCCTTAAGTTCGACATAAAGTCAGCAAAAATTTGAGCTTTTCGATGTGCACAGTTCAAAATGTTTGCATGGAATGAAATAGGACAGCGTTCAATGCTTTTATATACGTATGTCATCGCAGGCTTACAACCTAAATCCTCCATGTTCATACAGGTAAACTCTGTACCAAGGATGTTTTGTATCACATTGACTTTTGATAGCCCTTTCACGTATATTGAGTCATTTTTGTTAATATGTTGATCAAATATATTCATAATTTTGTCGTATCCGATACGTCCGCTCTTCCATTTGATTTTATGTAACTTCTTTTCACAATAAAGAACCACTTTCTTGTCCTTAGGTGATAATTCATGGAATCTGAAAGGACACTTAAACCAAAACGTTTTAATAAATCCTGTATCTAAATTAAAAACAGTCAGTTCTTTGAAAATAAATCCTTCCTCTATTCCAAACCCCTCGAACTCTATTATCCAATTCACCATTATTTGCGTGGAATATAGATCACTTGATTGTCGGTAGGAAGTATTAAGGAACGCACACGAAGAAGTTCTTCACATTCAGGATGTAAATTCACAAATAAATAAGAATAAGGAATTGTAGTTGCATTTGTATATGCATCAATTAGAAAGTTTACAGTTTTAGGAAATATAGCTCGTCCTAAATGCATAATTTGTGATTGAAACGTTTGAGACTTAAATACTATTAAATAATGAGCATTCAGTCTTATATCACGTCCGAATTTTCCCTGTGGATATAGGTTTTGAGTAAGAAAAATTAGAGAATTTTTCTTATGGTGAATACCCTTCAAAAACATTTCTTGAACGTTTCTGCTATTAACTGCGTCGGTCATCAAATCGTCTATTATAATCAATGAATTACGATATGCGTCAAAGTCCAAGTTTTTTTGAAAAATAATTCGAGGGTCACATTGTTTCATTTCTGAGTATGCATCCTGGTCCTCAGAATAATGTACAACAATATTGTCAACACCTTCACTAAACAAACTTTGAATATTTGCCAAAACATTTTTTGTAAATTCCGTTTTACCACTCATTGTAGCTCCAGCAATGATTATTGAACACGGATGCTTAAAAATATAATCTTTCATATTAAACAATGTTTCATCTGAATTTCTATCCAATTTTCACAGCCTATTTTTTTCTGAAGTGCAAAACTAATAAAGTTTTTCCTTTGAAATTCAAAACTTCGTTTGATCTAGAAACAATACGCACCTGAATAGTATCTAAATCAAACTTGTTAATTCTTTTGTAAAGTAGAGGTTCACAGTTAAAATTTTTCGTGTTTACCGATCTTAGAATGTTAATATATTTACTTCCAAATATGCTTGGTTCAACGATATCACAACACACAAACAGGTTTTTGCAATTACAGATATTATCGTCTGTGCTTATAAACAAGCCTTCATGAAATACACGTTGTAATGGAAACCCTAAAAAACATGCTACTTTTTCACTCAAAATTAGTTTTGCGTTTTTTACATAAACAAATGTTTTGTTTAAACGAGAGTCTATAGTGAAAAACTCTGACACAGAAATACAAACCTTATTTACAATTTCAATTAGATCCGTTTTATTATAAAATGTAATATTAGGCAAGTTAAATGTAACTGAATTGTTTATGTCGTTATCTTTAAACAAAATTGTTACTTGATTATCCTTAGAGTTTCCAGAATCCAGAAACAATTTTTCTTCTTCAAATTGAATATCAACAAGCGCTACTTCATATGCATCCTTTTCAAATGAAAGACGATATGGTAATTTTACTCTAAATCCTAAGCTACTGTTTTCAGAATAATTAAACGAACTATCAGAAGGCAAATAAATGAAAAATGACATGGCTTAAAAGAAGTTTGATTTCAAACTAACTATTTATGGTTCTGGTATATTACTTAAGTACTTTTACAAGTTCCTCCTTATAAAATATTCCATTAATAATATTTCCTTCATTGTCTTCAATTTTATATGTTATTGGTATGGATTTCATTACGTTATGTATCTTAAACGTTTCAGACGTAAATGTTCTAGTATACCCTTTAGAAAAAACGTCCTTTGCTTTAACAATTGCGACTGTATCTCCTTTTTTGAAGTGACATTTTTGTTTTTTTTGGCTTTGTTGGATTTGATTTTTATAAACGTGTAACCAGATATCGAATTGATTAAAATTTGTTACGTTTTTTGGTTCAATTCCTATTGATCGATGTTTTGAATTGTTGTATGAATTTAAAATGTTTTGTAATACTTTTGTATAATTAAAAGATTTACTATGCGTAAAATATTTAAAGAGCCTACAAAGCAGTGTCTGATTAAATCTTTCTATCTGACTTGCTTTTTTATCGCTGTAATTTCGGTACAAAGTAATATCATATTTTTTTAAAAAGCGAATAAACCGCTTATTGAAAAATTCTTTGCCGAAATCTGTAGATAGGTAATTTGGTTTAATCGTATTCCCAGAAAAAATTATTTCAAACCCTTC